>WAAD01002276.1:143517-274287 GCA_013389945.1 Fregata magnificens
TTTAACATTTCAACAAGACGCCAGCGGAGAGTTGCCGTTATTTCCCGGGACCGTGTTAGCGTGCGGCACCGAGGCCATGCACTGAGGTAAGACCGGGACCGGGACCGCTGCGAGCGGGGCTGGGCAGGGCCGGCAGCGCCCTCGGAGCCGGGACTCTCTTCTCATTCCGACCCGATCAGTGCGTGTCACCCCCCTGCGCAGATACCTGCAGGGCAGACCCCCCCCTCCGCCCCCCAACACGAGCACAAAGCCGCAAAGTCCAGATTAGTTGTGGAAAAAAAATTCCTCCTAACGTAAAATGGAAATCCTTTTTTTTGTTGGTGGTTTTGGATTTTTTGGTTTTGTTTGAGCTACTGAGGAAGTACCAACTTGAGGTTGAGCTGGGCAGTTACTACTGTGGGCCCAGGTCTGATCGCAGCCCGGTTTTATTTTCCACCCTATGTGTCAGATTTCAGTAGTTTATGCCCGGTTTACGCTCGCGTGAACTGCCTAAGAACTGGGTCATTACTCACCCGGGCTGATTCAAAGTATGTTTCAGTCCAGGAGAGTATTTCTGTTGGCTTTAGTGAATGTTTTTTGGCTGGGAGGGTTCAGTCCTTACCGGTTTTAGGAGTCCCAGGGAAGCTGATGGGGCAACCTCAGTGAGAAAGTCTTAGTCATGTGTTTACAGAGCCTGGCTGGAGGGTTCCTGTTAGATGCCGCGTTCAGATCTCCACCTCCGTGGTTTTGTTTTACACCTTAACATTTATTAGATGAGATATTTTAAAATACAGGGATTAATAGCCATACAACCTCCCTGCTCCTCCCTCGCGCTTTATTGTAAGACGAGGCGCGACACTTTCCCCCGAGTGACGACAGCTCATGGCAAAACCAGCACCAGCTCCATTTTTAAGTCAGGCCGGGCTGCGGTGCAGCAGTCATTGCACGGGGCTTAGTGGCTGGGTTGCCTACAGGTTATTAAAACCTCGGTCTATGATGCAGCGAGCTAGATCTAAACGTACTGTAACTGTTTAAATCAAATATTTATGGAATGCTGCTCGCTCCCTCCACAGTATCTTCACTGATTGGCTTTGGGGAAAATAAAAGTGCCAAATTTATGTCTATTAAATTAAGTTAACTTGTGCCAGTCCAGGTGGATGTTTTGCTGGAGACCCCGCACAGAGGCATCTGGGCTGCCCTGCTCGTGTGCCGAGGGTGCCTGGCGCTGGCGGGACGGCTCATGCGAGCAGCATGCGATCCCTGATTGAACAAGTGACCAGACAGGGACTGGGAATGCCGAATTTCTGCTGTGCCGTCTCGTTTCCCTGCTGCTGTGTGAATGCTGTTTGTGCCCTTGTGCACAGCTGGAATTAATTAATTTGACTTCTGCATGTTCCTGTAAAGGAGAACCAACCGAGTGGTCGTGTTGTGTCGGGGCGGGAGAGGTGTACGCTGTGCTGCCCAGGGTCTGCGTTTCCCAGGGAGGTTATGTGACGAGAGCCACTCGGCACAAAACCCCGTGTCCTCCTGTGTCACTGGCGGCCCAGGTGCCCGCTGTGGTGGGGACGCGGGGCAGGACGGGCGGCTGTGCGGCCTCAGATGGGCTCCATCGTTCAGAGAGGTTGCAACCAGCTCGCCGCCATGCTCTCCTCCTGCGAAAGACCCGTCCCAGAGCCCAGGAGCTCGGCTGGCTGCTGGTGGGGCTCTCAAACCAGAGCTCCGGGCGGTGGCCATCGCTTGCGCAGGTGGGATGTGAGCCCTTTGGCACCGAGGAGCCGGTGGTCCAAGGGGAGAACCTGCTCATGGCAGGAGGAAGAAACAGGTGCATTGCACGTACGCCTGCAAGCAGGGGAAGGGAAAAAGCATCGTCTCCTTTGGGGGAGCCTCCTGATGATTTAAGCTGGAAGCACCGGGGAGAGGTCTGCCCTGAGAAGTTGAGTCTGGAAACTACAGTTCTTGATCCTGGGTACTGAAAGTCATGGGTGCAACAGGTTGATTTTCTGGCCCTTTGCTCCATTTTTGGTTCGTCCCATACCTGTTGCAAACGTTATTTCTTTCCATCCTGGTTCCCCAAGCACCGGAGTCTCCTGCCCTCTCCCACTGCTGTTACTGCTCATTTTCCTGAGCGCTAATTGCTCTCAACCGTCCTGTTTGGTGGTTTTTTTATTCTTTTCAGCTTGCAGGCTCCTGTGAAACTTCCAGGTGAAGCGTGAGAATGGGTTTGCTTTTGACTTATCTTACTAAGACCTCTCAGAAATAGTCTCGGGAATCCTGAGGATCTGAGGCCGGGAGCTGAAAACCACCCAGCTAATTACTGCAACCCGGTTACGCTTGGAGCAGTTATTTCTGCCTGTATTTACCTGGCTATTTGCTTGTGTCTTGTGATCTCAAAGACTTCCCCAATTTTTGCAATAATATTAGCTGATTTAATAAAATTACTCTGCCTCGCTTAAAAAAACCCCGCCATAAATAACACGGGTACAGAAGAGGAGAAATAGAAGGAGCAAACAAATGCAAAAGGAGCGCTGCTGCCGCTCAGCCGCCTGCGTGGCCGCTGCTGCCCTGGGACGGGCGGGTGCTGCTCCCACTGCGTCCTCCTCCATGGACCAGGTTCCTGCCAGCACCACGAGCAGGGATCTGAACACGTGTCTTGCCCAGTGGCCTCTTGCCAGCTGTGTTTCAGGGCGTAAGCATCACCCACTTCCATTTTTGCGGGGCTTTTTTTTATTTAAGGTTTGTTGTATTTGGCCTTCTTACATCAAACATGCAATAGCTGTCTGTGGAAAAGAGGTTATTTCTGTGCTCGGTGCTGACATTAGGATGCAGCATTAATTTTCCGTTAAACGACAGATTTATTGGAGTTTTCTTCATCTACGCAATATGACCCGAAAACCTGAGTTATAATTTGCCAGAAGGGGGCATTTTGCAAAACATCGTAAATGATTTCAGTAGCATGGGAGATGGGCAGGGTGAGCTCGGCTGGATAACTAAGCAGGCAGCGATGCACATTTGGAAACCACAGCCTCCTGGGGAAGAGTTCCCCGGTGTCTAAATGGTATAACAAAATTAACGTGCACCTACACGCTAGAGAATGAATTTTGGAGTGTTGCGTGCGGAGGGCTGAGCGCAGTGAGACCGGCTGCCTGTCTCGCTGCAGCCTGCAGGGCACTGAGTGGTCACTAAAATAAGAAATCGTGGAGTAGCGTTGGATTTTTTTTTCAATGAAGCCACTTAAAAATGTGTTTTCCAGCTATCTCCCAGTAAACGGCTTTTTTGCTGTAGGTTGAGCTCCGAGAGCTTCAGGCTGCTCTGATGTTCTTGCATGTGGTTTCTCCACTCTTCCTCCCTGGAAAGAGGGCATCGCCCCATCTGGAGCCCACGGCTCTGTGTCTCCTTCTGAACACGTTGCTGAACTGCCAGTTGCTCGTCCTGACCCGAGCCAGACACACATGGCCAGTAAAGCCAGTCCTTTGCTGTGGAAACGCCAAGGAGCTTTGCTGGGGTTCTGGGGGTTGGTTTTCTTGCGTGGGGTGTGTGTTGGATTTGGGGTCCCAGCCAGCACGTGGTCTCTGCACCGTCTCTGTCCTCATCCCAAACGCAGAGGTCCTGCTTAATCTTGGGATCGAGACTTTGCTTTCTTTGTCTTTAAACGTTTATCTGCTCTAGGTGCAGCTGACTGTTTGTAGGAGGCTGGCAGGGGGGCAGTCCTGCCCTTCGGGGCACTCGGCCGCAACTTCGGCTGGTGGGAGCTGCTGCGTGCGGGTGCGACACCTCTCATCCCCTCTTCATAGCCGGGGAGAGCAAGACAGAGACAAGTTAGGTGAGCTGATGGAAGAAATGGGGTGAAAACCTCTTGCTTCCGCTTTACCGGTCTCCTGTTCAACATGCCAGCTGCCGGGTGTACGGTTTTTCCTTGAAAGCTGGTCTTTTTGTTGTGTATCGGCGTGCCTCTGGAGCAAAGGCCCTGAGCGCTGGGTCTCTAAACAGCCCATACCGACGTGTTTTGCAACAATTTGTGCTGTATACGTGCTAAATCCAGCAGTAAGGGACTAAATTTGGCCAGTTGTGTTAGTTCCAAGAGGTCTCCTGAAGCATCCCGAATTGTTTGGGTTCGCTGCTGAGCCAGGCTCAGGTGCCATCACCTGTTTTCTGACCTTTTTTCCTCTTGAGATAAATGCTGAGCTTTCTGCATGTCCGTGGCAAGGGGCTTCGTGGGCTGATGGGGAAGGGACTGCCACACAGTGTAAGGGCAGGCGCTGCTGGACGTAAAAGAAGATGCTTGTATTTTCCATATTTTACTGTGGATGCTTTTAGGCAAGTAAGTAACTTTAGGGCCAAAACCCCTCGCAGAAATGGTTTCTGCCCCTGTTTGAAAAAGATTATAGAAAAAGAATGACGCCAACGTTCAATGACGAGCGTCACAAGTAGAGCTAGAGAGATGATAATGATGAGACGTTAGGGAGATGTTGAGTGTGCGAGGGTGGTCCTCCACCCCGTGTTGCATGCTGAACATTGCATCTCCTGCAGCTGAGAAGGGTCAGAGGTCCCTGGACCGGGGAGGGGATGGCAGCAGAGCCCAGGCGTGCGACGTTTGCAGCTTCAAGCCCGTAGCTCTCGTGTCGTGCTGTCAGGTGGAAAGGCGAAATCTCTTGAGCTTGGAGCAGGTGGCTCATGGTATCTGTGGTGAGCGCATTGGTTTAGTCCTTTCCCGTTTCACTAATAATTCTCCCCATCTCCTCAAATCCTCGAGCCCAGCAGAGCTGTGGAATACCCAGTTCTTGCTTTGCTGTAGGAGTTTTTTCATTTGCTTTTCTTTGTGTTTGGGATTGCAATCTGTTTTGATCCCTCGTTCTCGGCAGAAGCTCCAACAGGTCAACACCGGAGCATTTTGAATGCAATTGCTACCTCTCGGTGTCTGATGCAGTGCCAACGGTTCCTCTTTTCTTGCCAGGACCTGTGCCATCTGTGGACCGGTTGCCTTGCTGTGAGAGATGCACCGGGCCAGACCCGCTCCCGAGCTTCCCGCACCATGAGAGCGGCGATGTCGTTCAGGTTTACCCCAGCCGAGCTGAGATTGAAGCCTTCCAAATCATAGCCCGCTCCGACGTGATGTTTTCACAAAGGCTGTGCAGGGTAGTGAAATATCCGTGAGAGAAAGCCACGTCCAGATGTTGCAAAAGGCTCGGTGCGATAATTAATTATCCACAGCCATTCCCAGGCTGGACGGCTTCTGTTTCGAGCCACTGGTGCGGTTTTGCCTGCTTCCCGGCCTGGACTTCATTGCAGTGCTTTCCTTGTTGCAAAAACAGTGTCCCCAGGAGCCTCGAGGAGTTGCCCCGGTGCACTGCAAAGCGGCTTTTCTCGTGGCAGTGCTTTCCCATGGTATTTTCTCCCGGGAGCTGGTCTGCGCCGCCGCACAGGAAATTCTGGTTGCACCATTATTGCAGAGCCTATTGTTTGGGGCAAGAGCAGGATTCGGTCTTGCTCACATCCTAAAATGTCTCGCTGCGTTAAAAGGATGTTGCAGAGTATCCAGGGCTGCCGGCAGAGCGGCAAAGCTCAAAGGTGGTTTTGCACAGAGTTCACGCTTAGCCTAGATCCCTGCGTTTCTGCTCAAACTCACCACTTGGGTTTTTCACAGGAATCCTCGGGGTTAAGGAAGGCGTGGAGTGAAACCGGAGTCAGGGCATGGTCCCTCATCCCAGTTTGCCGCTTCTTGCTGCCTAGCGCGCTCCTGCTTGCGGATGGTGTGTGGCAGACGCATCGAGTGATGCAAAATCAGCGTATACGTGTGTGCGGGGGATAGAGAAACCCATCAAAAGCCTGCCTTTGAGATGCCAAAAAACGTGGCCTGGATCGCACAGGCGTAAATAGGCCAGTACAGCACGTGGCAGGCTCTGTTTTCATCTGCCACCGTCTCGTGGCATGACCGAGGATGCCTGTTAACCTGTCCGTGCCTCAGTTTCTTATCTGAGTGCTGGAGCGAATGCTGCGCTGCCTGTGTTTGCTTTCACTTTGGGTTTTTGTTTTTTTTTTTTTCCCCCTTAACTAATCTTTGTGGCTTAGATGGTTGGCAGCGATAGCCCGTATTTCCCAGGCTGCGCTATCCAAGTTGCAAAACACCGTTCCTCACCCTTGCAAACCGCAGGTCCTCTCGCGCAGGTCTGCGTGTAATATTTTGGCTACAACTTGCTCAAAGCTTTGCTGTCCGAATTGTGCTCCCCCTCGCTGTGGGGACGGTTGGTCACCCCTCGAGTTGCCTGCCCAGGCTCTCGGCTTCCCCTTGCTGGGTTTTTTGTTTGCTTTTGGCTGCCATCCCAAAAGAGGGAAAACACCAAACCGAGGCAGGTGTAAAGAGCGAAGCCGCATGCGTGACATTCCTCCGCCGCAGCACGCTGGGACAGAATTAAGCGTGGAAGTTCCCGGGGCTTTTGCAAACTCTGCGTCCCAAGAACTGAGGTTTGCTGGCCCAAAAAAGGCCCGGAGAGCCTGCGCAGGCAGCCAGCCCCTCTGCACAGGGGCTGCGCAGAGCTGCTAGCAGCCTGCCCTGTACTGGGAGCAAATTTGCTGCTGGAGGCTTGTCTTGGTCCAGATGCCGCGCTTCAGTGTGCGTGGGTGAGGAGGAGAGCCCTCTTGGATCTAGCACCGGCCGGTGAGGGTGTCATCACCCAGCTGGCGAGGCGGCAGGAGATGCACGCTGGCTTCTTTGCTGCTGCAGCAAACTGCTGGTATCTTCGCTTCAACAGACGCTGGCTTCAGTTCGAGGGCTCTGCTGGGTTTGTGGAAAGAGGGTGGCTGATGCTGCTGTGCACTGGCACGAGAAAGCGAACCAAAAGGCTTCTCTGATGCTACGGTGATGAGCGGAGCAAAGCACGTGCCTGGCAGAGGGATGGGGAGCCTGGCGGTAGCGGTCCTGTGTCCCTCATCTGAACAAGCCACGCTGGGAGCGGCTGTGGCTCGTTTGCTCTTGCTGCTCCTCTTACGCCGGGCTGGCGCCGGGTAGCAGCTGATGCCATCTCACTGAAACTGGGTTGACATTGTCTGCCAGAGGCCCCCCGTACACTCAGAGACTTGTTTGAGAGAACTATTAATCAGTTTAAAAAACTGCCCCGTTTCACTCGTGGATATGAAAAATGCCTATTGTGTGTAAAAACAATGCCACCGATGTGCGCGTCTGCCGTCAGCGCTGGAATTGTTCTGCTGAAGTGGTATGAAGTCGCACGTCTAGCTGGAGCGGCGCGGTTGTGGAGCTTCCAGGCTCTCAGCCTCGGCCAAGCGGTTGGTGTTGGGCTTCACCGCAGCACCATGGCAGTGCCTGGTCTCCTCTGCCCGCACTGGTGTAGAGGATGCTGTTGGCTGGGTGGCTGGAGGGTGGTACCCTGGGGGGTGGCTGCCCGAGCTCAGGCAGTGCAGCGGAGAGTGAGGAGGAGGAAGAAGAGAGTGTCCACGGGGTTTCTGAGCAGCGCAAGGAGTTGGCTTTGCACTGGAAGGGTGCTTCCTGGAGAGCAAAGGCACCAGCCCCAGAGCCCGTTACCATCTTCCCATCCCTCCCTTCTGCTGTAGCGAGTTTGACAGTGTTCCTGAGTACAGAGCACATCCTGAACTTCTGCTCCACTCTCTGATTTCCACACCGCAGATGAAAAAGACGCCAGCAGCAGCGAGAGTAGGCGAGCAACACGCACCACGTCCCTCGGTGACCCTCTGCGATCGTGATCGGAGCGTCCGCTTATAGATAACGGGGAAAGCCAGGGGAAGAAGTAGGGCTCAAGGTGGTGGCCTCTAAGCGTTTTCACACCGTGCTGCGCACGCCTCCACGGGGCGGGCAATGCTGGCAGGCTGAGTGCAGCTGGGGCAGATGCACGGGAGCCCACCCCAGCCCGGGGGGTGCTGTCCGCAGCCACGGGGGATGATGGCTGCATGTGTTTTCCAGTGAGATTTTATACAACAGCGACTGGTGAGTTTACTTTATATGGTGTAAGTCCTGCCAAAACAATTTCTTCCTGTTATTGCTCCTCCAGTCTTAGCAGAGCGATAACAGCCTTTTGCAGGGAGCTGGTTTCTCCCAGGGGCTCTCCTGCTCTGAGCTGGGAGCTTTGAGCAGCAATTCCCAGGGCGACTTTCCACAGTCCTTTAGCTAAATTTAAAAGTTACATTTAGTTAAACAATAAAAGGAACATCTGAGTATAGTCTGTGTAGGGTGTCTCCACAACCAAATGCATCGGGTTTGTTTTAGGCTGTGTTTCCCACGTATTATCCCTTCAGCTACAGAGGAGAGAGTTCCAGGATGGCAAAGAGCTTGGCCTTGAAGACAGGTGCCGTGTTAAGATATATTGAAGTGGAAGCTGAGACAACGTCTCATTCCAATGGGAATGAAGATGGATCTTAAAACCCCTTCTGCTTGGTTTTTAATTCCTTTTGAGTGAACGAACTGAACCTAAAGCAGAGCCACAAGAAGGTTTGCTGGGTTCCAGCGTGGCCCGTGGCAGGCGGTGCGGGATCAGCTGCAATTGCTTACGATAAAGAAATCGTTTCAGGTTTCCCGATGGCAAACACGACACTGGAGCTGGGAGGGCTCTCACCACCGCTTAACAATTTGACTGAATTGAATAGGCTCCGCTCCCGTTCCTAAGAGTGGGCTGCTGAGAGGAAGGAAAAACAGGAAAAAAGTCATTTAGTCGCTAGGGTGAGGTGATGCCCTTCTGAATAAGGGTGGCAGGGCAGTCCTGTGGTGTTGCAGGTCGCCGCCTCACCTGTGGAGAGCAAGGTTTGGGGTGGATGTGTGCCTGGAATGGTGTCTATGGTGCGGTTACCCCACGACGTGGCTGCTAGGAGAGCAAAAAGGCGGTGCTGCAAACCGCCCCGCATTTGGGGTCAGAAGTGTATGGCTGCAGAGCAGCTTTGTTGTCTAATTACGGTGCACGACGACAACGTTACCAGTCTCCTGCTCTTTCCATCGTCTCATTAGCCCAGCCACGACTTCTCCTGTGAGCGATGCTTCATGCCCAGCGGTGCTCAGATCATGCAGAGCGCTTCCTGCTGCCAGCAGCAAAGGCAGCTCGTTGCAGAGGCGAGAGAAAAGGGGGCCACAAAAGCCTGATGTAAATGAGCAAACATCTGAGCGTGCGGGCTGATTTGCAAGCAGGAAGGGAGCTGAATTCCTCAGCTAGGCTAGCTAGCGGGACCTTCTGCCCAGGTCTAATGCTGTGAACTGCATGAAGTAAGTTGGCACTTGCAAACAGGGATCCTGCAGAAGGGATCTGCTGGAGCAGTAGCCAAATCTTTGCTTCTGGCTCTTCACTGGTTGATGTTTTCTCATTCTGGGATACTACAGCAGTGCCTATAATAACCCCCAAGGGCAGGCATTGCCTTTCTGGCCTCTCTCTAGTCTATAATTGGTCGCTGCGACTTCTTGCCATAATAAGTTAAAGCCAAGCGTTTTAATAAACTTTTATGAAGATAATGAGTTGCATTAGGTAGAAATATTTGTATAAAAGGGAACTAGATAAATGCATTTCAGGGCATAAGCCGACCCGTGTTTGACACTGCTAGCAGCAATTTTCTCCAAGGCACAGGTTATTCCATAATTGCTCATTAATGAAACTCTTGCTTACTTCCTCTGAAGCGTTTGCCCTTGTCCAGAGCATAGGAGGAAACAGTGGGTTATATAGAAGCCTTGCGTGATCCAGGCTGGCATGTTTGTACTCCTTGACGCTCCTCTGATTGTAATCAGTGGGTTTTGCACCCATAAAGAATTAGGTCGATGCCACGTAAACTGTCTATAATAAATATAGGGAGTCTATTCATATGGTTTCAGGCTTGAACTTTCTGAGTGATAATTACTCTGTAATCTTTCCAGGTACCTTGTTTTTTCAACTCCAGCTGTAAATAAAAGTGAAACTTTCCAGGAATCAAAGCAAAGAAGTTGTTTTGGGGGAAGAGCTTTACTGCAGGATGCTGCGGGACAGCTCCATGGATCTCTGCGGTGCTATAGCCAGGGAACACGGACCCGATTGCTAGATACTCCTTGGGGTACTGTTCAAAAAAGCAAAAGCATTGCCTATCTGCCTTCAAACACACTCACAAAAGGAGGTGCAACTTTTGCTGGCAGCAGGAAGGAGTCACTGATTTAGGTAGAAAGTTATCTTTGGAGACCAGGTCTGTCTGAATGCTGGTGTTGGAGAAACCCCTCCGTGCTGCATTTCCCCGGTTCTTTATATACCCTCTGCTGCATGAGGATAAATGCATTGCAAGAATGAATACTGAGATCCCTAATTCGAGTTTAGTTTAGGCACCTAAATGCATGTTTGAGCATGTAAGTGGGAACTCTGATTTTTATGCTAAAGGTGCAGCTCTCCTCCCTGGCAGTTGGGACATGGCTGCGTAGGGGCTGTGCTTAGGGTTGTCTGCAAGATGGACGGGCTGTGAGCGTTTCCTGAGTGTGCAGGAGGGTTTCTAGAGAAGTAGCAATCTGGGACAAAATCTTCTGCAAAGAGTCCAGCAAAGTACCCTTTGGAGCCTGTGTTAATCTGCTGTTTCTTTCTGCTGGTGGTAACAAGCTGGGGTTCAGCCTCATGCGGCTTAAATTGTGTTTTCTAGCTATGAGGGTAGGGGGAGACCACGTTTTGAGCTGGATAAACGACAGCCAGATTTGGCCTGGACGCTATGGAGCTACATTGCTGTAGCGATGGGTCAGAACTTTATATTCAGCTTATAATCCAGCTCCCAAATTAGTTGCTTAATGCATTTATTTCTTCCTTTGCCCCTTCTCTGCTATTGCATCCAACAGCCATTGAGGCCGGGGAAGCAGGGAGTCAGAGGAGGTGCAGCTTGGGAGGGAAGTTCAATGCAGTCTTCTTTCAGGGTTGAAAACAAACTGAACATGGGCGTATGCCTTTGACGTGAGGATCAAAAAGATTGGGTTTAATTGGGTATGCAGGCGCTTCCCTTGCTGCCTCGTTCCTGACTTCCCTGGACCTGTTTTCGTCACCCGCGTGGGGCCCTGGGGCGAAGCGGTCGCTGCCCGGCGTGCGTTTCTGTATCTGTGCCCTCAGCCGACGCTGTCAGGACCGAAGCATCCGCCTGCCCATGTGCCGGGGATAGCTCTTTGCAACCCTTCCCAATTGCCGTGTCTTTCAGGGAGATTACTTTTGGCACGCTGACTGCGTCGGGTTTCTCGATTTTCTTGCTGCGAGAAGTTGTGAAATGGCAGCTGTTCTGCTAATGCCAGCGATGGCTTCCCTGCCATCCGCTGGGGCCCTCGCTCTCGTTTGCACGCTGCTATGGGGAGGAGGGAGCACGTATTTAAAGACAGACAAGAAAAAGCCCAAGAGCGATTAAAGTCAATGGAGGATCCCTCTGGCTTCTGTGGGAATTGAGTTTTGCTTGGATTTTCTGCTGAACAAGCCCATATCCTTAAACACTTTTTCTTAAGCACTTCTTTTGTCTCCTCTGAAGGAAGAAGGGGTCACTTTTTCCATGCCGCTGACGTGAACAGCAAATCACAGCTGTTGTGGGAAGGTGCTGTTACTGGGACCAGTAACCTGTCAAAATACTTGCCATCTTCATCCCAATGTCCTCGGGCGTCTTGCAGCCCGTGTGCCAAATGGTTGGGTATGACCACAGTTCAGAGTGCTCTTTTGATGCTTCTCGAGTGGGATGGACAGGAAGGATTGACTCCGTAAGGAATTTTTATTTCGAGGGAGTGATATAGCCTACATATGGGAGAGCCCGTTCGTTTTACTACAGGAAGGAAAGGTGTCAGCACGTAGCAAAGATCCAGCATATGGCCTGTAAGCCAAGGTGATTTTGCCTTGGTACTGAGTGCTAACTCCAGCCAAATAAAAGACACAAAGCTGGAATAACATCCAGAAAACTCAGCAGATTTTGCAAACCCTGGCAGCGCCGGTGAGCTGGAGCCAGGGCCAGCCCTGCCCTGCCTGTGCGGGCAGGTCGAGCGCTGGCGTGGGAGTTTCTCCAGCTCTTGCACCAGCTGAGCAGGGTTTGAACCTAATCATGGAGAAAACACGAGCTAGTGCACCTCGACTCCCTGTGGGCTGGTCCTGTGCCTCCAACCGGGTGTGTGTCCTTGCAGAAACATATATGCTTGTCTTTTCCGAGGTGTGCTATTGTATTTGCAGTCTGATGCCCGGCTTGCCTGTGGCCTGCTGCTGCGAAGGTCCAGAGCCTTCCAGAGCTGTGGCAAGGGTATCACTGCTGCTCGGTGTTAGCTAAACGTTGTGTGACACGAGCTGGCAAATCAACGTGTTGGTTTTTTGCATGATAGCAGTGTTCGTATATCCATGCTATGCAAGTTTCTGCAAAAACTAGATGTTGACTACATGTGTTCCCAAACTGTTTGTGCTTTTAAAGCACGGGTGAAGATGTAAGTGCGCTGGGCGCATCCTTGGAGATGGGAAGGTGCACCTTCAGAGGGAATGCGATGGGTGCTTTCAGGGTGCCTGGTCCTGTCCTTTCCTGCTTATGGTTTTTGTTTAGTCCCTTGCCACCCATAGCAATAATTCATTTGCTGTTGAAAAAGAGTTATTGGAGAGACTTAACAGAATATAGAAAAGGGTGAAATAAAAAGATGCCTAACGCTTGGAACAAAATCCCCAGCTCCTTGTAAAAAAGATTCAGGCTTTGTTCCATAAATGGTGATAAAGGGAGCCTTTAGCTGCTCCTGCTCAGCTGGGTTTTTAACCCTAAAAAAGGGATGAGTGTATCCTTGAGGAGGGCAAGGTGGGAAGGCAGAAGAGACACGACCGTGTGGCCACCTGTGTGTGCACAGCCCCATCCTGGCGGCCGGGGTGCATGGCGGGGGCACAGCCAGAAGATGAAAAAGCTCATCGGTAATGATGCTAATTGAACCCGATGTTGCTTCCCTATGTTCAGAGCTGGCTGCTGCCACCGTCGCCCAGCGGAGTGTGACTGGCTCGAGCGGGGCTCCGGTGCGTGAGGAATGCGAGCTGACAGCCCCTTTTGCAGGGAAAAGCCACGTCAGTGAGACCGTGCAGCGGTCCAGACAGGGGATGTGCTTGCAGTGCCTGCTTAAAAGCTGCTTGTTTGGTTTAGTACCCGTATCAGGTCGGCAGGGCAGACTTGCATCAACAAACTAAGGTTTTGAAGTCTTGGGTTATAAGATGTGCACGTGGGGACTAGCTCTGGCCGAGCTGGACTGCACAAATGCAAGATAACACCTACGGCAATGGCAGCAGTGCCACCAAAACTGGGTTCCAAATGTCGTCTACCCACCAATAATTCCTGCAAAGCGGCCACTGTGTGTGCCAGCCTGGGCTAACCATGTGGTCACAGCCAGCGTGTAACGGCTCTGGATGCAAATAAGGATTATTTTTCGTTGTTGCTGTTGAGGGGGGAAGACAGGAGAAAGGCGTCTGCATGTCTAGGAGGCACCTTGTGACTTTTGAGAGTTCTGGGCATGGGGTGGGCACGACTGGATTTGATGATACGCCTACCTTGTGAGGGAAAAGTGAGGCGCAGGTGGGTGTCAGACCTCTAAAACCTCTGTGCCTCTCTGGGGTGAAAAGCCCCAGCCAGAGAGCAGGCTGGGCACCCAGCAGTCATGGTGCTTCTCTAGAAACACAAGATTAGGTTTTTCACATGCCTAAAAGCAATTTTGTGCAAGGCCACCCGCCTCCCCAAGTCGGATAACCCGGAGCGTGACGGTGGCCGAATGCCCAGCAGGTGTCATTGGCCTGTTTGGAACATCAGACCTCCAAATACCCAGAAATTGGGTTGATTTTGCTCAAAAACAGTGCAGAAGACTCCTAAAGCAATTGTTCGCTGTTGAAGGCAAAGACACTCGTACACCTGATACACTGGGCTCCAATCTGAGAATTGCCACCAATTTCAGAGCGCGGTAAGGCTATACCTCACCTTTTAGTCAAAAGGCTTTGCTTGATGAATTAGTGCTTGGGGTGCTTGGGGAATTAAGAGCAAACCAGCAATCGAGTGTTCAGTCCTATGCTGTTGTGTTTGTGTTTAAAGGAGGTGTTGGTCGTTGCGGTTTGCTGTGCTATGAAGCAAGGCTGTGTGGCAGGTTTGTTCCTAGCAGCCTGTCTGTGAGAGCTGGGAGCAGCCCTCCAGCCTGCATGGTTGCCTTTCCATTTCCCTCCTTTGACACCGCGATGTATTTGGCCTGTTTGATGGAGAAACCTGAAAGAAGTGATGGTTCCTGTTCAAACTGGTATAAGGAAGAAGGGCATGGGGGAAGGAAGTGCAGGGGAAATCCCACCCATATAGCTGCCTAAAAAGAATAGGTCACTTGATATCTGTCTGATATCTGGCTTAGAGGGAGGCAGTTAACTTACCTGTGGGATGCCCTTTGACATCACCAGGGCAGTGTAAGGGAGTTGCTGAGTAATGGGCTGAAATAATTCTTGGAAATGTTTGAGCAAGACCAGTTGCTGCATGTGCTCTCAGTCTTTGCACGTGAATTTGGGGCCATCGTTGGCACTCAGCTCTTTGTTTGTGATCCTGTGCTGAATGCGCTGAACATACATTAACGCAGAAACACAGATTGCAAGGTCTGTAACTATGGCAATATAGCTACAAATGTGACCCTCCGCACCTAATTTCAATATTGGCATCGGTGAGCTGCCTTGTAAGATGGCACTTATTTTTTCTAGTAGTAATTCCATGTCAAAGAGGAAATATAAATAAACTCCCCAAACAAAAGAAGCAAGGAAAAAATAATTCTTTCAAACATTTGAGCAGGAACAATAGGGTAGGATATGCACTCTCTGGGGAGAGCTAATGGCTGAAACCGATAGGAGCACAGTGCCTGCCTTACTCGGCTTTGTAACTAGCACAAACCTTTGCTCAACCGAAGATTATTTATAGCAAATGTTATGGCAGAAGCATGTGTGACCTGTAGGCTCCCTGCTAGGGGAAGAGCTTTCCTGTACTGTCTCTGGGATACAATAGACAATTATTTAGACACTATCTTTGTCTCAAGGTATAAACAATTAAACGCTGGCTACTGGTTTCTGTTCTTATGTTCAGACTACGGGCAGCCATGCTTTTTTACTTAAGGATTTTTGGAGAAGGAAAGGATTTTTAAGGGGTTCATTGCGGAGAAATGTCATAGCTGTAAAATTCCTGAGGCATCTCTACTAAATTGACTAACTGGGAATGCAAAGTAACGTCACAAGCACCATGAAGTCGTTGCCTCCCAGCATCCTCATGAAAGATGGCAGCCAGTGGCTTGATGTTGTTCAGCTGACATTCATGGGGCGTGTATGGGTGTAGGTCCCTGAATCTGCCTGTACTGTTGCGTTTCAGCTCATCACTGTGGTATTAGAGTACCTACATCTGCAACTGGATAGTAATTAAATGTTCTTATATATAATTAACTACTTTCAACTGACTACTGAACAGCTTAAATAATCTACATGTAACGGCAGATATTTCTATATTATAATGGCAACAGTCGGTGCCAAATACCTGAGAAGACTGGGGAAGCAGCTATTGTTTCTGGACGATGACTACTTTTTCGGGCTCCCCCATTTTGTTCTTGGTCCCTGTGCATCCTGGGTGTCAATAGCGAAAGTATCCTTTTGGATCTATTCGGTACTCACCTTAGTTTTATTTTCTGTATAGCAAAAGAATTTAGAATTGCAAAAAAGGGCTTATGAAAATGTGAAGGAGTGTGCGAGGGATCATGCCACCACAAACACAATGCGGGTTAAATGGCAAAGGGCGTATTCTCATCTGCAATTCATGGGTCAGCTATGGGAGTCTGGAGAAACATTTAGCGACAGGTACAATGCCAAAGCCTTCTGGGCTCTGTGCAGAGCCTTGCTCTGAAATTCAGCTTCAGTAGGAACTAATCTGTTGCATCTTCATCTTTTGATTCCAATTAACACGGGCTTTTAGAACTCTGTATTTTCTTCTCGAGTTTCTCCTGCTCAGCTTGGCATCAGGAGTTAGATGATGGCGCTCTCCCGTTTTCTGTGCAGGCGCTGCAGATACAGAGCTGTCGCTGGCTTGGCGGAAGGTTTTAGGGCTGGGTGTGATGCAGAGCCAAGTGCTGGTACCCTGGTAAGCTGCCTGGCACCTCTCTGCACCGTCACACCATTTCAACAGGCCTACCAAGCCCCGAGTGTGGAGCTGCTCACATTTTTGGTGAGCTGGTCCCTCCCCTGGCAGCACTGGCACAGGTCCAGTTTATCTGACAGATGCGGTTGAGCAACTCTGTCTCTTCCTCGGTCACAAGCAAAGTGACTCTCCTGCTCTAATTTCATTGTGTTTGGCCATTGCACAAACTCTAAAGCTCCCTGAAATGGGAAGGAAGTAATGTTTAAATTATACACGAGTGAACTGATTTACTCAAACCAAAGTTTTGAGTTCCGTCCTTATGAATACAGAGATGGCGCTATCTGTCTGTGCATCCGTCCATCTGCCCGGTGAATATTGAATTAACAGAAACACAAACGCAGTTCCAGTACTGTAAAAGCTTTGGCTTAAACCAGTGAAAACCGTGCAGGGCAGATGCATGCTGCCACAGGGAAAGCAGCGTGTTTCCCTAGTCTTAGCTTGTCTGGTAGGTTGCCCTCAGCGATGGAGTGAGACCACTGCTGCAGATTCCCTTCTGCCACTGAAGACTCAGTGTTTTGGTAAGGTCTGTCCACTCCCGACTGGAAAGGGATTCAAACTGCTCTCCTGTCTGCCTCCTGCCCCTAATGAGGGGTTTTAACTTCCTGTGTAACGTATTTTGCAGAGCATGTAAAATGCTGGTTAAATTCTATGGTCGCTTCCTATGGGCACTTGCTCAGTGCTCCTCGGGGAGCCCAGCACCGGAAAGCCGTAACTGCGCTTGCTAATGGCCTGGAGATCTCTTTTGCAGATGTTTCACCCAAGACTCTTCTCCATGCTCCTTCCACCTCTATATAAAAAAATGAATATGCAAGCTGCGGTACTGCCATGCTGGCCGAAGCTCAGCAGCAAACCATCCTTCTTGTCCCGTAAACAAGAGATGCTGCATTTTTGTAGGGGCTGCAGCAATTCGTGGTGCGGGTGGCTGTGAGCTGGGGATCTGCCGGTGGGGATCTGCTGGGTGGGCAGGGGCTCGAGCGTGGCTGGCTCCTGCCTGTATCATCTGGGAGCGCGCTGCGAAAGTGTGAAGGTGCCTTTGCGGTTGGTCCTTTGGGGCGGCACTGAGAGAGGCTGAAACGTCTGTGGAGACATAAACAGAAAGGGGGAGAAGTCACGATTCTCTCCCTATTTATTTGACCTAAATACACTGAAGTAACTGTACCCCATGAAAGAGATAATTTCCTGATGCTGGAGAGCTTAACATCTGTTTCCTCCCATTTTTTTTCGGTGGTAGAACATGGTAACGGAAGAACTGGCGGGGTTTTCTTTCCTCTTTTTCTTTTGTATAGCAAGAGGCGCTGCATGCTTGGGCTAAATACGCTCTCCGAGAGCAGACAGGTTTCTCTCAAGGGTTATATGATCATTTGTTCTCTATTTTCTCTCCTTCCTGCCTCCCCCCGCCCCTCCTGGAGAGGAGCGGATACACCGAAGCCCAGGCAGGACTTCCTTAGCTCAGCCATGCCTTCTGGCAGGCTGCGCCGCGTGCCCTCTCCCCGTCACCCCCCTTTGCCGAAAAACAATGGCCAAAGGCTCCTTCTTGTTTGTTGTTTTGTATCCCGCAGAGGAAGAGCCGAGTGCAAGATCATGTCCCCGGGGGCCCTTGGTGCATTCCAGCTCCGGCTGCCGTCTTGCAAGGCTGCCGGCGCCTTTGCTGTGCTGTCCCCAGGCCTTTAGCACAAATCGGCAGCACTGTGCGATGATGGGGACGGCCAATGCGTTTTGAAGCAAATTTAGTGCTGCTGACAGGTGAGAGAGGGGGATGGAGAGCCTCGGAGGGGTGTCCCGAGTCATTGCTCCACAGCAACAGCACGTCCTGTCCTTTGAACATCCAGTGCAGCACAGGCAGTCGTGGCGCCAAGAGGAGCTGGGCTTTTGCACCAACTATTTCTGACATGGCTTGAACCCTCTCGTATGCTGCTAGTATCTCCTTTGCAGTTGGGGAGTAGTGAGCCTCAGACCCTCTACACGCCTGCCTCCAAAACCCTAGAGGTCGACCTCGCCTCTCTCCAGGTGCTTTCTGCCAGAGGCTCTGCGGTGGAGAGCACATTTCTCACATGTGATCCTGTCCGGACTGGCCCAAGGGCTGCCGCACCAACCAGTTTCCTCTTTGATCTCTTCAAAGGCTTGTTGCTCCTTGGGGCCCCGGTTGAAATTGTTCTTCTTTCGGGTCACTTGATAGAGGGGATTTAAAAGTTGACTGTAACCTGGAATATGCATTCTCCAGAACCCCACAATGCCTAGGGATGCCTGGGTTTCCTTTTGTTGACTGGTGGGGACATGGGTGTTACCTTATTGAGCACATCTATTGGGATGTACACCCTGCCACCCAGAGATCGAGCGCCTCGGAGCATGTTCCCGTGTGGCATTCCCAATTAGTTGTTTAACCTTACAAACAGTAATCAAATCAGGCTCACAACGCGCACCGGTACGAACAGTCTGATCACACAAGGATATGCAAGGAACCGAAAGGCCATTACAACAAGGCTAGAAAGACCTGTCCTGGGGGAGAGGAAGCGGTAGGTGCCATTCTTTCCTCTCTCCACAAAGTGTGTCTCAGGAGAAAAGGGGGTAATTGCTGATTTTCTCTGTGAGATGGTTCTCAGGGTACTGGGACAGCAGCAAGGTAGGACCTAAATACTAGATTAGGCTCAAGGCCAGTGCTTTTATCATAGCTCCCCCAGGCAAAGCAAAACAAAGCGATAGACAACACAGCAAACAGCAAAAAGTGAAAACAGTCATTAACAATTCTTGGAGTTTATTGTACAGCAAAAGAGGGATCGAGCACTGGAATGTGTGAGGAAATGCATGTGTCAGCTCCCACAGTAAATACGGCAGTGTCACGATCCACAGCAGCCAATGAAATAACTAAACAGGTATAACAGCTAGAAGTTATTATCTTGAATAACAGCCAGCCCCCAGTGGGATGGGGGAAGAGGAAAGGAAGAATAAAAGCAAGAAGACTTGTGGGTTGGGATTAAAAATTGTTTAATAAACAACGGAGAAGTGGAAGAAGGCGGAAAGAAAACAAAGCAAGCGATGCAAAGGCAACCCCTCACCACCTCCCTTGGGTAGACTGGTGCCCGACCAGTTCCCGAGCAAAAGATGGCTGGCCGCTCTAAACCCCCTTTTCCCTTTTTATTGCTGAGCATGACGTTATATGGCATGGAATAGCTCTTTGGTTCGTTCGGGTCACCTGCCTGGTTGAGTCGCCTGCCAACCTGTTGCGCACCCCCTAATCTATTTACTGAGAAACAGGGAAGGCTTTGACACTGTGCAAGTGCTGTTCAGCCATAGCTAAAACATTAGTGTGTTATCAGCACTGTTTTGGTCACAAATCAAAAACACAGCACCGTACAAGCTGCTATGAAGAAAATTAACTCCATCCTTGGCCCTCGGTCTGCTCTGCTAAATGAAAGTGCCTCCTGCTCAGAGGACTGATGGCCGAGGCAGCGCAACACAAGCTTGGATTTACAGTCGTGTGCCGGGTCTGAGTGCGGGTGAAATTAGTCCTCTGCAAAGATTTTTCCCAAAACATCTGCTGCGTTCCCTTGTGTTTTCCTCTGAGGGGTTGTGGTTCAGTTGAGTTTTAATGTTCTCGTGGCTGAGAGAGTCCTTCCAAAATATTAAAGCCTGAAACCCCATTGTAGGTCCCCTTTCCTGACAGAGGCCCCAACTGTCCAGCATTTTTGGTGTTTTTTTCTAGATAGGGGGCAGCTTCGCAGCACTAAATATTTAAAAAACAAAAACAAACAAACTTTTGCTAGTTGCCTGAAAACTGGGTGATCTGAAGTAGATTTCAGGAATTGTGTACTGCCAGCCTTGCAAACAGCCTGAACTGTGTGGCGTTAAATGAGCAGTTTCTTTCCATCATTGGGATCTCTTGAGAAAACTCAGCTCAGCCTGGATCAGACCTTTGCTAATCGATGCTTCCTTGCTAGCTGGTCTTGCTACCCTGTTGCCTTTGGTAGGCAAGTGGACACCCTTATTTTGCTGTGGTTGTGGATAACTGCTGTAAATTTACTAAGGGCCAGTGCAGAAGAACAAGGTTCCCCAAGAAAAGCGTCAGTCCCTGAACGGTGGCTTGTGACAGCCCTGATTGCCGGGGCCTGATTCGGTGTCCTTTAAGTCTATGAGAACTGTTAACTTCAGCGGGTGTTACCTGGGCCCGTGGTATTATTTCTGCTGTTGTATCTGTCTGCTAAATCACACTTAAAAGGAGCAAAATTGCCATTACTCCCACCTGTATCATGCAAGAAGAGCCTTGTCGCCAAGGAAATGTTATGCAATCATGAATGACGCACAGAGTACCTAGTTCTTTCTTAAAGATTTGGATAATGCAAAAAAAATGGGAAGAATTTGGAGGGGGAATCATGGCCATAGATTTAGATGTTTGTGTAACACCTGGTGCCATTTGCTTGGGGTTTTGTGCAATCCTAACTTATTTGTCCACCTCAGTGACCTGGAAAAAGGAGGTGAATTTTCAGAATGAAGGGCTACTGCTTGCGTGATGAGAAGAACAACAGGGTCTTGTGCAGAGGGCAGGGTAGGGACCCGCGTAGCTCCTGTAAGTTGGAGCAGTTTTCAGTGTTTGATTGATAGCTGTGGTTTTATGAAACCATTTTCCTCGCCAGGCGAGATGTTGTGTGTTTTGTAGACCAAACACACCAGCCACAGCCACCTGGCTGAGCCACCCTCCTTGGGCTCGAGGTAATTCAGAGGGTAGTGGAAGAGGTGTAAGGTGATAGCATTACCTCATGTTTTCTGTGGTTAAAGTCCCACACACAGAGCTGGTAGTCGCAGCTTAGCTGCTAGGCAGTAACTTGCTACGACTTGACATCTGCAACTGCGCCTGCAGCGCAAGGAGGGGAAAAATAAAAAGGCGGTTGACTAACTGTTGTAGTTTTCTGGCTAATAGGTGTTCTCAAAAATACATTGAAAGCGTTTCTTCATAACCTCCCTCTCCTGAGCCCTAGAAAGATGAGTAATGGTTCATCAGATACTCTCGCGGCCGTTCTTCTCCATACTCAAATTTTATTTTGTCGTTATGGGCCTTAATGCCCCTGAGCCTGTGTGGTTGATAAGGCCGCCTTTTCTCTGCTTGGCTTGTTTAAAGCATAGGTTTCCCACAAGCATGCTGCTGTTGAGTGTTTGCACAGTGGCAGACACTAATTTCGGCGGCTGTATCAGTTGACGGAGCGTAGCAGATTTTGGCACCCGGTCGGGGAAGACTGAGCGAAGCTGGCTGAAATTTGTTTGAATGCAGAGAATTTGCCTCTGGTGGGAGGCTTTGCTCTGGGTGAGGCAATGCCAGTCCTCGGGCTGGATCTGGTTCAGGTGACAGGGCTGGGACCGCGGGTGCTAACAAAGCTGCGCTGCCGTGAGTTGGCTCCTGTCAAGGTTAGCCAGCGATTTCAGTGTGTGCAGTCCTGCGGGCTTAATTGGTGTGATAAATTAGACAACAACAAGGTGCTTTTCTCACACTGAATATTTGCTAGCAGCCCGTCAAAAAGCCTTCTGAGCACCACGCCTGTGTCCTGCTATTCCGTTTATCCCTCAGGGAGAGCTTTGTCAAAGCAATGAGGATGGTTTCAAAGATGAGGAGAGGCTGAGGTGAGGCTGCCGTGGAAGGGAAGGCGGAGGAGCCACCAAGCACTGGTCCCCTATCTGCTTAGAGCGATCAGGTCTGGCTTCGTGGTGGCAGCTCTAATTTACATCTGGTTTAAAGCTGCTTTTAAAAAAATTAAGTATATATATTTTTTTAAATTTTAAAGCCACCGTTGCACCCTGCGTTTCTGGGTTGTGTTGCTTCTCTAGGGAGGGCCGCGCAGGGTCTGTTACAGGCTCTCTTTCGCTCGACACATGAGAAACAGCCTCTCTCCTCTCTGTGCTAGCATCCCTCCAAAGACTTCCCAGACAAGCCTGTTGCCTTTGAATCTTCTTTCCTCATGCAGGATCCATCCAGCCAAAACCAATAAAAACATAAAACTGGAAAGAGAAAACAAAAAAAATAGGGACCTTTTGTGATTTTTGTCTTTTGCTGCCAGTTGGCTGCACAACTTGAAACTACTCAAAATGCTCTTTTTTTTCTTTTTCCCCCCACTCCTTCAAATCCATTCAAATGTGTTACTCTTTAAATTGCAGCGGGGATGCCTGTGAATAACTCGCAGGCCCAGAGCGACAGCCCAGGGATTGAGGAGCTGGTCTCCTCCTCGAGCACCAGATGGAGGAACAGTCCCGCTAAACCCTTGGTTTTTTGGGAACAAAAGCTTTCTGTGGTCTCTGTACACACCCAGGGCAACACAGCTCCTGCGTGAATTTGTGCTGCAGGGTTTAAGTGATGGCAGGCGGCACCAGGGCCCCAAAACAGGCTTTTGCCTGGGGAAGGAGGTTCTCTTTTAAAATCTCCATCGTGGCGAGTACAAAAGGCAGTGGGCTGAGTAAATAGATGGCCAAAGCAGAGCAAGGCGGCGTGCGTGGAAGGTCATCGCTATACGGTTAGGCTGTGTAACTGTGTGGGGTGTATTTGGCGAGGTGTTGGTGCCGGGGGCTGCGGGGGCCGCTGTGAGGAAAGGCGGGCTGCCCCGTGCCTGGCACAGCCCGTTCCACGGCGGCCGCACCACGGCCAGAGCAGAGCCCGTCAGCGGCGCTGGAAACGTGTTTAAGAAAGGACAAAAACACCAGAGACTAGTGAGGGGGGATTAAAAAAAGTGAGAAACGGCGCTGTGAACCCCGAGGTCAGTGAAGATGGGGGGGAGGAGGTGCTGGAGCAGGGGGATGTTCCCTGACAGGAATCGCGGCCTGTGGAGGCCCCACGTGGGAGCACGGGAAAAGCGTGAGGAGGAGGGAGCGGCAGAGAGGAACCCTTATGTCCTGACGGTGCCTGTCCCCATTCCCCATCCCGCTCCGCCCCTCGGGGGGAGGCAGAGCCATCAGGAGTGAGGGAGGGAAATTGAGCCATGGGGCCATGGGGTTAAGGTGTTGTGTTAGTTTTATCTTTGTTTCTCATTATCCAAATCAGTTTTAATTGGCAATTAATCAAATTAATTTTCCCCAAGTCGAGTCTGTTTCACCCGTGACAGTAATTGATAAGGGATCTCCATATCTTTATATCAACCCATGAGCTTTTTCATCTTACTTTTTCCCCCCTGTCCTGTTTGGGGAGCGGTAGCGCGGTGGGGTGGACATCTGGCAGCTGGCCACGGTCAACCCACCACAATAGCAAGCATTCATTTTTTCTACCCTAAGTACCATTGGTGCCAAAAATGCTTGCCACAACCCCTGTGTCATGGCTGCAGCGAAAGCCAGGTGACTATTGTTCATAAAAAAGCAGGATAGTAGTTGTTTCTGTTAAGGTTTTTGACCTCACTTGGCTGTGCTCCGGTTCCTTGGTGCCTCTGCCATCCGTGGAGGTCTTACGGGTTATCGCTTATTGAAGATAGATGTGGTGGCAAGGTAGAAACAGAGGCTTATTTGAATGCAGGGGTGAGCCTTTCCTTGTCCATGAGGTGTCCAGGGCAGTAGCTGCTGCATTAATAACCTTCATTTTAATAGAAATAGTGAATGTAATGGGTTTTTTTTTTTATAGATATGGGGACTGTTCATAGTGCAGTAAGAGTAAAATGAGATGAGAGCAGGAGTGAGCTTCATGCCTTTGTGTCAGAGTGCTGCAGTGTGCCTGCCTGTTCTCCCTCTGCTTCGGGGAAAATGGAGGGTTTTTCTATTGTCAAACCTGTGTCTCTGGGGCTGTACCCTTTCTTTTTCCTAGTCTTGCTTCCTTCTTCCTCCTGAGATTAGGATTGGGAATTGAGGGAATTTAACCCCATTTAGTGCCTGGCATGTAGTTCTGCATGTTGCAAAGGTAGACAGCAAACCCAGGACCACCTTGTGAAGCTGTAGCAGCGAGACAGGGCAGAGGTACACCAGTGGAAGGGAAGCTTTAGTATCTGTAGGAGCAGGAGTTCAAATGTATTCCTGCCAAGGGTTTGGAGCGGTTTCCATTGCTGTTGCGTATGGCGTACTTGTAGTTTTAATCCTGTTCACGTAGGGTGGAACTCACTTGAGGGGAACGCGTGGGTTTTGTGTAGTGTTGAGTGGTGGCCAAGCAGCTTTCATTTAGCAGTCCAGTTCCAGTGAGGGATTCCCACACTGGTGCCATAGCTATAATAGGAAAAACCTGGCTTGGATATTCCATGAGTTTTCTGATATTGTAGTATTTCAGAATTGCGTCAGTTCCAGGAAGAGGCTCATCCTGACTTTTCTTTGAATGCCTGCCTGAAGAGAGTGAACTCGTCGGGAGTTCCTGGCAGATGGGGCTGATGAAGATGACACTGACATGCGCAGGGAAGCTTTACTGTATTTTCCTCTTTTCCCCTCTGTCATGTACTCTGACGTATTTAGAGTCCTAGTGATTGGCAAAACGAAGATGTGATTTATGGTATTCTGCATATACTTTGTGGTAACTTTATTAATGCAGGAAATTTATTTGCGGTCACTAAATCTTCAGTCATTTAAATCAGATTTAAGTTGCTTTAAGATTTATATGGTTTGGGAGCAGAATTTCAGCCTTGCTGAAATCCATGGCAAAACCACCACTGCCGCTGGGATAAGATTTGGCCTTTAACAAATGTGTCTTCTAAAAACATTTTCTGCTCCTAATTGCATTCATTTGTTCTTTTTTCCTTAAGTCTTGTGAAGAAAACAATCTGAAGACAATGCATCTGTAACCCCTGATACCAGCTTGTGAGCCGGGGCGATGGAAGTTACAGAGGGCCGCCAGCATACTGGTCCCGTGATAGCTCCAAATGGATATGCAAACAGGATTTTCCAAGCAAACATGGAGGAAGGGAGTACTGACGCACTGGAGGTCTGTGGTGCTGAGCACTGCACCTCCAGCGATGCAATCCCGAGTGAACAGGAGGAAGGACCCAGGTATAAGAAGGCGACCAAGGGCAACCGGATCTGGAATTTTGTTAGACGAAGGAAAGGACTCTCTACGAATAAAGGAAGGCCCCAGTCCATGATCCTACTGGGAGTTACCTCTGAGGTCTCGGAGTTGAAAAAACCATCCTTCATGGAGAGGGTAAGGCCGTTAAAAAAGGGAAGAACCTCCAGGATGCCTAAGAATGTGGATTTGAGAGCATCCAGAGTCCAGGTTGCTTGTGACCCTGAGGAGGACCAACATGCCAGCGGGCAAAGAGCTGTCTACAGGGTTAAGAAACTGAGTGACAGTCGGAGGCCCTCCCGCCACTCTTATGCGGGGTACATTGATGATTTGGATTCTTCTTTTGAAGACATAGAGCTGAATATCAGCATTCCTGAAATTGATGCCAATGAAAGTAAATGTCTCAGGGATATTAGTGTCAGATTACACAGTGAAGATTATGATAGTAACTACCATAGAATACCAGCTAGAAAGAGCGAGTCTTTGAATTTTGAAAACTTTAAGAGTCCTGCAATTACAGAAGGGGACAATCAAAAGAGGTGTACTGTGCTCCCACAGGAGAGCAGAAAAGGAAGAAGTTCTGACGTCTGGAGCTATCTGAAAGGAATTTCATTAACTAGCAAAGATAATTCAAAGCTTCCAGATCAAAGGGCTGAAACCAATTTCCAGAACTTAGAAAATATTACTGATCATTCTACTTCTTATTTTGACTTTGACACGAGATGTGAGGAGAATCTGAGCCAGCAGAAAAAATCAAACAGTGCAACTAAAGCCACTCACTTTGGGAGTGTTGTGAGGTTCTTCACCAGTGTGGCCGAGGCAGCTCGGAGGCTGCGAGGCTCCTCAAAAGCATTTTCACCTGATGAAAAAAGGCCTCAGCGGAGTTTCCGAGGCTGGAGGCAGGATGTTACCTCCCACAAAGAGGGCTTGGTTATCGAGAATGAGAGTGCAAGGGCCTTCTGCACAGTGGGAGCGTGTCTGCAGTCCCCAGATTCAGGCACATGGGACAATCTGAGCTTTGAGAGTTTGGCGGGGAAGGAGCCCATGCAGCACTGTAAAACCACAGAAGTGTCGCAAGACATTGGCTCCTCTGCCCTGGGCAGCGAGAATGATAGATTTAATGAAACATCACTTTCTCCCTTTGGGCCAGAACCATCCATCTCCCACCTGCCAGAGCTTGCAGATGACTCTTTCACTGAGCTAAATACTAAAGACTCCTCTGAGGATGTGATCGACTTCCCACAGATGAGACTGACTAAACAGATTCAGGATTCGGGCAGTACTCCAGAGAAGGCACAGGTCATGAGCAGGGACCTGCCATGTTCTCAGGGTCTTCCTGTGAATAATCTGGATACTGTGGACCTGGGCCATTCTTCAGCTGCAGATGGTGACTTCTGTGCAATGCCTGAGGCTCTGATCCACCTTCCACAGACATCGCTGACTAAACTTGATACTGAGGATGTGGCTGGTGCTCCAGTGGTTGCTAAAGACATGGATCCATCTCCAGCAGTGGCTCAGGAGCTTTCAAAGACAGAACTGGATATGCAGGATTTGAGAAATCCTGATCTGCCTTTGCAAGAATTGTCTAGAGGTGAGCTGGGGATTCAGGACTTGGGCAGTACTCCAGAGAAGACACAGGTCGTGGGCAGGGACCTGCCGTCTTCTCAAGGTCTTCTTGTGAATAATCTGGATACTGTGGACCTGGGCCATTCTTCAGCTGCTGCTGATGACTTTTGTGCAGTGACTGAGGCTCTAACCCACCTTCCGCAGACGACCCTGACTGAACTTGATACTGAGGACGTGGCTTGTGCTCCAGTGGTTGCTAAAGACATGAATCCGTCTCCAGCAGTGGCTCAGGAGCTTTCAAAGTCGGAACTGGATATGCAGGACTTGAGAAATCCTGATCTGCCTTTGCAAGACTTGTCTAGAGGTGAGCTGGGGATTCAAGACACTGGCAGTACTCTGGAGAAGACACAGGTCATGGACAGGGACCTGCCACGTTCTCAAGATCTTCCTGTGAATAATCTGGATGCTGTGGACCTGAGCTGTTCTCCAGTTGATGTTGACTTTTCTGTAGTGACTTTTTTAAAATGTGCAACAGTTAAAGGACAGGTTTTAGAGCAGACTGATTGCCGCATTAAAAAGTGTGGAACCACTTCATTTGTAGAACAAAACTCTGTAGAAGTAACTGATGGAGGGGAACAGTTTAACTGTAACGACGAGTGCCGTCCATTCCAAGTGCACGTCTCTAGAATCGTCTCCTCTGGACGGCTCAAAAACGGAAAGGTATGAGTAGCTTTTATCATATTGTTTTCAATAAGACCATACTGTTACACATCTTATGAAGATGGTTTGCACTTGAAAGCATTTTTATCTATTCCTCACTGGGATTTTCACTCAAGTAGACCGTCATATGAATGATGGCAGTAGACACAGGTTTTATATCAGTCCGAGAGGAGTCAGCTAACTGGCATATCCCTGAGCTATTAGTGTAAACCTCCAGAGCTGCTCCTCCTACAGCCCTCTGGCCATTTGTTTGTATCAGTGCCTCTAGAAGAGGGCTGTAGCAGAAGTTTATGTACTTCTAGGTGCTACCTTTAATTTTTTTCCTCTCTGCATTTAGTTCATTTGAAGTAGAAACTTGTAAGAAGAGTGCTTTTGACAAATTTAGAGTTTTGAAGTGTGCCGTGGACAAATGGCATTCAGCAATTGCACTATGGCCCTTGTGTTTTCTTACCTAAAAAAGTAGTGGGGGTGGTGGTCATTGATTTTTATTAGGTGATGCTGGTTACAACACAGCATCTAGAATACAAGCCAGAGTCCTGGCACACAGTGCAAGAACAGAAAAAAAAAACCCCAAGGCCCATGTCTTGTCATGCTCATCAGATCATTTCTCTGGCAGATCTAAATGAACTCTCTCCCTGCTCCAAACCTGTCAGAAATTGTGTGCCTCAACAGTTTGGTGCTGAGCCTCTAGCAGAAAGCCTTGCTTAGGGACTGGGTGCATAATGTGAGCAAAATGCCTTCCTGATGTGACTACACACCAAGTGGGGGTCTGGTCAGAGCTGCCTTGCATCTGTGTCTACACAAAATGACATAGCCTTTTGGGGTGTTAGATACCCAGCCCTAAGTGAAAGGTGAGCAATGGTGGTGGCTCTAATTATGGCAGTGCATTCCTGTTTGTTATAAGCAAGTCTTTCAAAGCCCTTAAAATTGTCAAAACATGGACAATTGCGTTTTGGACTAGGTTCTGGGTATTACAAATCTGTATTGTCCAGCTTAACTCTAGGAAACCTCAGAAGTCCCATGGATAAGGGTCATACACACAGGATGAGTAAAGGCCTGCTGAAGCCAATAGACTCCCCCATTAACTCTCAGCCCATTGCTGTAGCACCTGCGCACGTACCTCTGTGCGTGGAGCAGAAATCTGTGAGCGGTAGCAGTCATATCAGCTGTGCCAGGGCACTTGCCAGCATGCCCCGGCCTTGTGTCTCACAGGAGAGGCAGTTTTGTGCCCTGCTCAGCCACTGAAGTGTCTACTGAGGCTCAGGTCGCTCCGTGCCAGTTGTGGAATTGGTACAGGTTTGTGGACAAACCATGGTAGGACTGTGAAGCCCAGCTGTTTTCTTTTGGGTCCCTGCTGATTAGCTGAGGCTGAAATGATGACTTTTTTTTTTTTTTTTAAGGTGCCAGGTAGGGGAATTGGGTAAATTTGTGAAGAAACTTTCTCCTTTCCTTTTGGGCTTGGAGAGACCAGAGATGTTACAGAGGTGATGACATTGTTCCCTGTTGGAAAAGGGGTCACTGTAACTTCTGAGCCAAGAGGGGAAGTGTTTGAAAATTGGCAGCAGATTAGAAATGCTGGGGGAAAAAAAACTGAGCTTCTGACTCCCAGCTAAAATGGGCAGTACCATTGTTAGTTATTCCTGGATTTGTTTTTCTGCTCCGTTTTGTGTAATACAAAAAAATAAAGACAGCTTGCTGTGTAATTCTAGGCACCTATGAAGTGGGGTGAATAGTGGTTAGTCACTTCTTGCGGTCTCTGGAAGAAATGTTTTTAGGAGAAGCTTGACTGAGAGGGCTGTGGTTTGATATCCCTTCACAGGGACCAAGCTGAAAGTATTCTGGGAAGGAGCAAGACAACAGAGGCATGAGAGGATTGAGTGGAGCAGAGGAAAATATTGGCGCTCTTTTCCCAGAGCAGCCACATCTCTGCTAGCTAAGGGCAATGGCTGCATGCCTAATCGCAGAGCTCTAAGGGCAAAATCTGAGCTATTTCCCAGGTCAGCTGTGTGAACAGGAGATGCGGTAAGCCCCAGCTCAGCTGTTGCAGCTTGCAAACGTTACCAAGAAACTTAAATATGGTACTTGAGATAACTGGACAGGAAACCTCCCCCGAGTTCCCGTCGAGTGTGGCGATAGCAGTACGACCTCTGGACTGCCGTGGCTTCCGGCTTCACAGAAGGCCTGCTGCCTCACTAGGCAGAAGCAGCAGCGGGATGGAAGGGAAAGCGTACGGCCCGCCCTGGTTTGTAAACACCTTCCGCATCCCAGAAACTCGGACTAGAGATTTAGAAATGCACAGTGATCTGGTGGCAGCATCAAACCCAGAGCAGTCAAGAGTGAGGCTAAAGGAAGGACACTCTTGGATAGGAACGGGCCTAGAGAGTCTGCCAGCAGCTCCAGTAACAAATGTCCTGAGACACCCGAGGGATTTGCTTGCCTATCTCTCATCAGGGAGCGGCCCTCGGAAACGTTTTACCAAAAATAAACATGCAAGAGGAATAACTTTAGCCTGAGCATGACAGTAGCAGCAAACTCCAGCCTCTTATTGTTTTAGGGCTAAATCCAGCTCTTTGCTGGCACCTGTTTCCCAGGACAGTTGTTGGCCCTCCTGCCTCCACTCCAGGCTGCTCTGCATTAATTGAAGGATTTATATTTCAAGTAAAAGGCTCAACCACAAGTAGGGAGAAGGTGCTGCCAGGATGGGGTGGCTTGGCTTGGTCACCTGCTGTAAGCAAGCGCTCCAGCAGTTTTAAAGTGTGCTAGCAGTGTAGAGCAGAAATAGCTCAAGCAAATATTTTCAAAACAACCTACATGTTGTCCCACAAAAAGCACAAAAGTGCCAGTTCTCACTGAGGCTCCCTGCCCGAACCTGTTAGGAGATGATATAAGAGATTGAGGCTGGTGTAGCACAAAGGATGCTGGAGTAGGATTTAGAGGACCTGTGCATTGGTCCTAGCGGTATAGTAAATCTGTTTAGCTGTACTCTCCTGTAGTTAATGCTCCTGTTTCTTGCTTTCCTAGTCTTGCTTTTTAAAATTTTAATGTCTTTGGGCAGGAGCTGAGTGATGTTACAGGCAAGTAGCAGCTCAATAGGAATCGATCTTAATGCTGTAAAGGAAATAGCATTGCAGCAGCATTTTAAGAGCAGCTGTAGAAAGGTAGAAAACCACTTCTCAAACTGTCCCCCTGCCTAGTTGTTTTTAGACCCCATCCCAAATTCTTGTTTGTTCTGGGAACTTGTGAAACAGTGGAGATAAAAACATTCTGAAGAATTGAAAGAACAGTAAGGGTCAAAAGAGATTGTCAATGGGAAATGAATTACTGATTTCACCATTCGCACTGCTGCAACTCTGGAATGAAAGTGCCTTCCTTATTTTGAGAGATAGATATGAGAAATGAACTGAAAGATGATATGGAGGTTTTACTAGATTTTGGACAGTTGCAAACTATAAAAGTTTCCATTTTCCATGTCCCCACTGAAGTGAATTATCCTCATCCCACCTCTAAAAACACCACAGCATCCCAACAGAATGCTGCTGCAGGGAATCAGGCATAGCCCCAGAAGTTGTATTTGACCACTTCCAGTAGCTTGAGATGATGCTTAGATGGAAGGAAGATTTGATACCACATAGACGGCTCTGCGGTTCCGGCTTTTCCATTGGGGTGTCAAACCACCTGATGTGTCCTTAGATAGGGTTTGTGGGGGATTTGATATCTCCTTTGGGAATGACACGAGGAAAGGTTGCAAAATATGCATCTGAGTTCATATTTCAGGCACCAGTTTAGAGTTTTGAGGACCCAGAAACTTGATTTAGGCTTATTGCTAGCAGAGAGATCCTCCCTGCTCGTCTCAGGGGCACGCACAGGGACTGGGCACTGCAGAGCATTTTGGCTTGTGTCACTCTTGCAGTGAAGGAGCAGAGGGTTTTCACGGCAGTCTTTCTATGCCCTCTGGTGGCTTCGTTGTGAAATAAGAGTTTATTTTTACAGAACAGAAAACCTTATCTTTTTCCTTAGGATTTTGAATTTTATCTCCAAAAGGTTTACAGACTGCAGCTTGCTGCTGGCTGTTGTGGCTGCACATAGACACCAGTTGGTTTTGTGATGCCGTTTTCTGGGGGAATTATGATTGCCAGAAGTGTGAAAATGAGATTTCTACAGGCTTGTCAACCTGGGCAAAAGGTGTCTGTCCCATAGGATGAGGTGCCAGGCCGACCCGGGATGCCCCGGGTTTCCCAGCCAGTTTGGTTTCAGAGCGCTGTAAGGGGCTGTCTGATCAAACTCACTTCTCAGCATCACAGCAGATGGTTGCAGATGTTTCTCTTGAGCAGCTGTCGAGTTTGTTCCTCTGAGTCCTGTACTTAGGAGCCAACCTGTCCAGGTGCCATAAAGGCGCTTCCTGTTGTGGAGTGGCCCATACTGATGGTGCAGCATCGGTGCTTTCACGGCATTACTAGGTTTTGTGATTTCTGTGCAATAGCTGCACACTGTGTTGCCCTGTGTGGGAAAATCAGAGACTCTCCCTGTGCGGTGAGTTGAACTGGAAGCACAGGATTACGGATTTGCCTGGGTGTGCGCATGCCAGAGGATGCGTTTGCAGATTTGCAATCTGATAGCTCAGGCATATCTAAGATCCTCCCACAGGTTTGGAGTTTTACTTTACTGCAGCAGCTGCAAGTGCCTTTTCTTGGGAGGAGGATACAGCAACTTTCTTTTTCTGTGTTTGATGAGAAATTGCAAATGATGTGCAACAAGTTCTCATAGTGACCTTTAGCTTGAGGTTGTTTTATTGTCTCTCTGCTACAGAACATTTTGGGAGCAGCTGCAGAATGGGACTGCTGAGTCGATTTGTCATTTCCCTCTCTGCTGTGTTGAATGACACTAACGAGGAAATGGGTATTTCTGAGAGTTCATCTTCAGAGCTCTCTTCATCTACTGGTTACTGGCAGTAAACTGGGTTGTGTCTCAGCCTACTGCTGGTAGTTGTACTTACAGAAGACTTCATAGTCCTTCCAAATTAAGAAATAGTACTTCACTTTCTAAATCCTGCCGTTGCCAAAGAGCACTATGCTCCTGTCTGTAGCGAGGTATGATTTAGTTGCAGAATGAAGATTCTGTATATTTATGGCTTTTAACATGGTTATGTCTGACAATCATCTTATTTTTAGTGGAGACAAAACCTCTAAAGTCTTATCTCCAAGCTGTTCAGATTTTCATATTTTTAATAACCATAAGATGCTAGCAAAATCTTGAATTAAAGCCTATATTTAGTCCTATCTATAGTGGGGTAGGGTTTTTTTGGGAAACATATTTTTAGCATTGTCAGGGAAAGGCAGGTTGAGTTTGCAAAGCTGATAGGCTTTACATGTATATATAACCAGCCACTGAACACATGGATAATTCAGATTTCCACGTTTTCTTAAAATACTTGTTGGGTCTTGCCTTCGTCTAGTTCCCAGCCTCAAAGTTACAACAGGCCACCTCCTGCCATCCTTGGTGCCATCAGACTAGTGATATGAATGGGGACCTCTGGGCATTGCTGGCCTATATGCTGAAGGGACTATGTGTCCAAAACTTCTCTGGGTGGAAGGTTTTCTTTGGCTTTTATCTCCTCCCAGCTGTTATCTAGTCAAGAGAAGCATGCTGCGTCACTGGACACGGCGCTGGTGCTGGGAGCAGGGAATGGGAGATCAAGGCTTAATTCATCCACAGACTCCCACTGTGCCTTTGGGGTAATTATAGCCTGTCCGCTTCGTTTTTCATCTGTAAATAAAGATAATAGTACACTGGTGAAAAGTGGGGCTGCTGGAGTCTTGAGGACAGATACACTAAACCGTATGAGGCACCCATTTATTAGCAGGACCGTGGAAGTATGACAAATCTATCTCTAATTGAGGCTAGAAGCCTCCCAGTGAGGAGCCCCTCCTGCGTTCTTCTCCTGACCTTTGTAAACTGATTTTTCTGCTGATTTCTTGACTCTAAGATTATACACAAGACTTCCACGGTGTCACATGTCACAGAGAATAAAAAGAAAAGTACGAGTTTGAATTGTGATTTTTTTTGGAAAGAAGTTCTGTTCTGCAAAATATTGCTGTACAAGTTCTCTCTTCCAGGATCTTTTCCTCCTGAAATAGGATAATAAAAGTTGGAGTCACCCAAAAGTGAGGGAAACTCCAACATTTTTCTCCAGTTAGCTATAAATGCTAATTCATTCTTTGGATTAATGTTACCAAATTTTAAGGTGTAACTGGGGTATTTGACCACTTCATGGGTGCTTCAATCAATTGCAAGTATCTTACTGTTTCAAGTAATATTTCGTAGGCTGCTGATACAGAGGACGTGTCTTGTTAGCAGTTGTTATCGGTCAGCTTCCAGAGAAACTACTGTGATAATTTCTGCTTTCCTGTGTGAATCTTTCAGGAAAAATAATTGTTCTAGTTTTGCTAAAAACATACCTGGGCATTATCAGAGAACGAGAAAGAGATCCCAGTTTACTTTTAAGTGCTGTGGTTTGCCCCATCCTTGCATTTGGACCATCTGAAACCTGGCAAGGGCTGACTTGTGTTCTCCCTGGAGATGAGGCACACTATAATAACTGAAAAAACCCCAGTTGTAGTGGTAGGTGCCACATACATTAGAGAGAAGGTGGTGTAGAGGGGTGTGTTGTCAGTGGCCCCCTGTAACACATGTTCAGAGGAAGGTGCAGACCAACCCCATTCGGTGCATCGCGCCCAGCTGGGTGTGTGTGTGCACTGGGTGCTTCGGGACCCTGTTGTGGTCCAAACGGTGATGCTGTAAAGAGCAAGCATTAGAAATGCTGAGCAATGCGATTAGGAGCTAACCTTTTAGCAACAATAGCAGGACTTTGGGCCTGTTTTGATCAGCAGGGAATATTACCTGTGTTTCATGTCCTACAGTAAGCTAAAACCCAATATATTTTGGGAAAAGACCTGGAAAAATTCATAAGGGTAACACAGAGGGCTGAAGCATGGTCCAAAGCTGATAGTCCTTGGTGGATTTGGTACAGAGCAAGGCCAGGCCATCTGCAGGCAGCTAGGTACATCTCCCCAGTCACACCAGAAGCCACCAGGAGAAGATGTAGGGTGCGTAGGAAGTATCTTGAAAGAAAAGCAGCTGTGCTTATAAAGAGACTTGATTTTATAGATAGTGGGTTGCAGGAGGATTGGTGCATTTGTATTAGACCTTTGTTAGCAGCTAAGTGGTGTAAGACTCGGCTTTTGAAGGAGGACAGTCAGTGGGTCTGATATGTTCTTTTGCAGTTATGTATCCCACCAAAGTGATTCAAATCCATCTGCATGTGAAGAGTCCTTTCTCCCCCCAGAAGGCTCTCTGTACCCTCCCGATGACTCCAGCAGCAAGCACAGCAATGATAGCAATGCTGTTATGTTTATTCACCTCCTGTCCTCTTCATAGACCATCTGTAGGCTTCTGTTTATGGAATTGGAAAAGACCTTATATGACCTCTGGAAATACCTGGAAGGGAGTGTTTTGTTAAGATTTTGGGGAATGAGGAAAATGACATCCTGTTACTAATTTAATTAACTTTTTCATGGATCTTATTATCAGGAAGACTAATTTAATTAACTTTTGCATGGATTTTATTATCAGGAAGACTTGAGTTTTGCAGGAATTGTTCTTGATGGGTATCCCAGCTTTATTCCAAGAACTTGTAACTTTTATTTTTATAATAGTATGGGCAGATCCTATTACTATGCTGCTGGATGAGCAAACACATAAACAGCCTATTCTCCTAAACCTCACCATTGCAAACTCATGGCTCTACTCCATGACTGTCTTTCAAGTGCTGGAGATCTTTCTGAAAAATGCTCTTGTCCCATTTTCCACTTCTTACTCACATGCCTCTTGAGCATGGCCGTACATGGAGACCAGTGGTGACTGATAGCTGTAACCCAGCAAAAAAAAATCCAGAAACTAACAGTCTCCTGCTTCCTGTAGGGCACCAAAGGATGCATCTCCTAGTTCAGTTCAGGAATGCCTGTTGAAGCACGCCTTCTAGTTGTCCACCCTCACGGTGCTTTGAATGCACTAATTGCTCTTAATGACCCTAAGCAGTCTCACCTGGGGCCTCCACACCATATCCATGGGCCTGGCAGCCCATTTAAGCTCTGCCCTGGGTGCTCAGTCCTTCCTTGAGCAACGTGGGAGGAGTGCTGGTCTCAAGCTCAGCCACAGCTGTGCTTCTGCCTGGCCACGCTGGGCTAGACACCAACCTGGGGCCTGATTTTCTGGCTTGACCTTGGAGTTGCCTCACCGCAATGGACCTGCCCAACGATCACAGGGCTTTGTCTGACCCTGATTACCCTCACTGGGCCTGACCCTGATCTGTAAACTGACTCACCTGCTTTGCCTTGGACCTGCTTCATCACTATGAATGTGCCTAATGATCTGAAGTCTAGCTGACCCTGGCAGCCACCTCCAGACCTGGCCTGGTCCCTTGCTTGGGCACTGTGGCATGGGGCTGGTGGATGAGGCCCCATCCTGTCAACCAGGTTATCTCTTTGGCTGCTGGTTTGCTGTCCCTTAGAAAGCAGCCAGCCCTTGCTGCACGTCATGAAGCTGACCTTAGCTAGTACTGGGTCCTCGACACCAGCTAATTCACTCCCTGTGTGTGCTCCTGCTGGGACATAGTGATGTGAGAGTAGACAAAATGCTGCACAGAAAGCAGACATCTTCATCACGTGTTACTCTCAGAAGTGCCTTGGAGGCTAAGTGCCACTGGAAGTTGTTGGACTTAAACACCGTGAGCTGCGTTCAAGGTATGAGCCCCATGCAATGGGAGTTAGGGCACTCCAACACCAGAGCCAGCAAGTCTTAATCTTTCAGTCATAAAAAATGAAGCGGGTGCAGATTGCAGTGAGAAAGTCTAAGGTGTGTTGTACTGTCTTGAAAATTGCATGTATTATTATATGTTCTGTGATTGCTTTGTCTGAGGTTTGACACATATCGATAAAATTCTTCTCTGACTTTTCTTGCCAGCCGATGTCTCATCCTTCTCGACCATCCCCTCAAGCACCACCCTTCAAAGTCCTTGTGGAGAGATGTCGCTCCGAACCCCTCTCCCAGAGCACCCCGATGGGGCTGGACCAAGTGGGAGGGCGCATGCAGCACTTGCTCAGAAGACGTGGTGAGTAGCTTTGCGGTGTTTTTCTCCTAGGTTTGTTTTTTCGTCTCACCCATCCTGCAGAGCAAGCCAAGGGTGCTGTGGGTTGAAAAGTCGGAAATGTGGCTTGCATGCATGCTTGTTAAAACCCTGAAGCCAGGTGAGGGAGCTCTGATAGCCACATGCTATGGAGTTTCCTGCTAGCTAATAAGATCTTTTTGTATACAGTGTGTTTATGAAATAAGGCTGTTTTCTCTCTTTAATGTCTGAACACAGTCCCTATGATTTGGTTACGAGAAGATGAACAGATAGGCACATAAGGTGTAAAGGCTGTTCAGCAACTTCTGTGTGAGTTTTCATTTGGTAGTTTCCTCTTGGCTTTCTGTCCTCTTACCAGCCTCTGTTGTGAGTACTTGCCATTTGGAGGTGGCAAGCGGTGATGGGTACTGAGATCACAACTCAAGTCTGATGTTTGTTTGGAAACACAGCAAGAAGTGAGTTGTTTTTTTTCTCCTATGCTTGGGTACTCTTCCTGATCAAGAAGAGAATCTCATGAGCCAAAGACTATGATGAGCTATCCTCTGCATTTGTCCTGCTCAAAACGATGCTAGAGACAGCACTACAGAATGTATTTGCTGGAAGGGTCTTGTGTTGGCAGGTAAATAGTCTGATGGTTGAATAGATGACATAATTTTTTTGAACCTCTAAAAAGATTGATAATTAGAGTAAGGAAATTATTTCCTGAAGGGGTACTGCTAACACCAAGGATCTTGTGATTTAGCAGTGGGCAAGTACGGGAGCACTGCCAGACTGTGCTGGCATTGTTCAGGAGCACACGGGGGATCCAGGCAGTTAATGGATGGTGGCAGCACATCAGGGTTAAGAAGAACTAGGAAGGAAAAGGCAAAGTGGCTGCCTCTTTAATTGATGGCTCTTCTGTTGGGGTGCACACGTTTCTAGCACATGGGGAGTAACACATGCATCTCTCAAAATGTGAGCATTGCTGTGTTTGCACATTGCTCCTGAGTGCTACTATGTCGGCACATTGCCTCTGGAGCCTGGTAGCAGCCTCTCGCTATAATCGGCACTCGCACTGCAGCTTGATTTTCTGCGAGTCTAGAAAGTGAAACGTGTGTTGCTAAAAATAACAGCAGGCTGCCTGCGTCAGCATCGCGTTTAGGAAATAGGTCTCAGTGCAATCTCTCTCCCAGCAACGCTGGAAGAAAATCAGGATTGCTGCCCACCCAGCCATGCCAGGGCTGCAGCAGGGTCCCAGCTCTGCTGTGCTCTGTGCTGCTCTCCTGGGCAGAGCAGAGTCCCTACCTATTTGATTCCGGGGCAGGGAACATGTAGTGTGTGTGTATTTTGCCCCTGTAAGGTAAAGGTGACCTGAACCCCAGGAGCCAGGGTGTAGATCTCCGCTCTCCCAAAGCCTGGGACCATTTACCCTTTGTTATCTGGTTTCAAACCCCTCAGGACTGACACAGTCTGAAACCTCTGCCTTGGTTAGAGGTGCATCAGGAAGAAGGAAATTAGCGTTGTGCATCTTTCAGGGAAGAATTCCAGAATTTGGCTGTTTTCTGTAGATGCCTTTCTCCATGAACGGGATGACAAGCCTCCGGGGGAATGGGAAGGCCCGTGGGTGTGTGTATGCATACACAGGCACATCCATGTGCACTGCCCAGAGCACATGCACCTGCTGACAGGAGCCTGTGCTGGCAGCTGCCGTGGGGGCACGAGCGGTGCTCAGCTCTGTTTCCTTCCTCCCAGTGGCTGTCACTCCAGGCTAGGGGATGTGAAGAGTCTGAGGGAGGAAGGGATTAAAATCTAACCTTGCCAAATGTGGGAGGGGAAAAACCCTGGTCTCACACAGGATGGCAATTTCACCCCAAAAAGAGAGGGATAGGATGGGGAGCTGAAAATTTGGGTGGATTAGAAAAGCAGAGCTTACTTTTGAAAGGTGAGTTGCCAGCCCTCCTCCACAATTTGCCTCTTCTTTACAAGCTGTTTTGTCCTTGGGTATGTACCATCTGTAAGGCCAGGCTGAGATTTGGTCTAAATGGTATAGCTCGCTTAATAAAGCTAGATCAGAATTGCATCTGTGAGGGATTGGCCTGAAATGCTTGGGGTGAGAAGTAGCCCAGTTTCTTTCAAAAAGAGCTTTTATGGACTTTTCCGTTTTTGTTTTCTGCATAAATTCGAGGAGCTGTTTCTTTTTCAAGGCATTGCATCATATGGACCACAATGACTGTAAAGCTGGGATTTCTGCAGGTCCAAACTGCAGAGTTGCTGTTAGCAGTTATGACCCAAGGAGCTATTGCACTTTTAATACTGGTGCATGCAGATGAAGCTCTTGTGTTGCCTGGTGCTCTAGGAGAGTGTTCTGGCTTCACACCCAGCTTGTCTGACCCCACCTGCTTACACCGCCTCTGAATTTGGCTCTCGGCTCTTAGTTTGTGCCTGCGTTTTTGTAGTATCCAAGCTGCGCTATTTTTCTTGTATCCCAAGAGCACTGAATAAAGCACCTAAATATACTCTCTGCTCTCTTTTTCTAAAGAAGAGGTTGAATGAGTCTCTTGCAAACAATTTTGTTTCTTTCATTTAAAAGAACAGCCTCCGCCCCCAGCCTGAGCTAAAGCACAGCATTTATCTTTTGTCATTCCTTTTTTTTTTCCTGTGGATTTTATCCTGGCAGCTGAGAACGAACAGGCTTCAAAGACTCTGAAGGTGCGCGGGAACTGCAGGAACGGTGGACGTCGATGGAACCTCTTCAAGCCTGGAGCCGAGAAACTGCAAATCAGTAGGGTAAGGTGTTGTCTGAAATATGCCTCTGCCTGCTTCAGGGGTAGTATTTACCTGCTGCATGCTTAGCCTCGGAAACTAACAATATGCTTTACTAACAGCTTCCTGGATCTGTGGTTCCTTCAGCTACAGATGGGGATTTTTTTGTTATTAGAGTTATTTTGTAGCAATAAAAGAACTAGGTGCATTATCCTTTCCCCTCTGGATTAGTTTCCCTTCAATGTATATTGGAGGCTTTATGGTCTAACGGAAGCATTGGGCCTTCCATTTCTTTGACTGAGTGTTCCTTGCAGGTGGAGGGAACTGTGTTGTTTCAGATTGCCTATAGATTTGCTTTGGTTTTGGTGACTTTTTATTTTCCTTCACTTTTTAACCATGCGTCTTTTGGGTTTGGTACTGCTACCAGCACTGTCTTGGTGACAAATTCATGTCACTGATTCTTTCCCGAAGTGTTTTGCAAATACAGCCACAATCCACTTCGTTCTTTTTTTGTGAATGATGCTTCTAGCAGGGGAAGTAAAAGCTGTTGTGGGCCTGGGGATGTCCATGTCTTTCTCTGGGAGAAATTCAGAAAAGATGGCAAAAATTGTACCATTTGTCTGATGTGTTTCCTTGCTTGTGTGGGGGGTTGTTTTTCATCTATGCTGTGCCGTGTGTGTGAAGTCTGGAGACCTTGGTGATTCCATGGTCTTGTTTCGGATTTGTATTATTTGTGAGTCTGGTTTCACTGGTACCCAACATATAAGACTCTGGATTGTCCAAAACCCAATAGATTTGCTAGCTGGCAACTAACGTGATGCAAGGAGAGTTTTCTCGTGAATAGGGCAGAAGAGGTTTAGCCCTTGTTGTTTCTCTAGGGCAGACAAACAAAGGATGATCTGGGAGCCAGGAATTTCCCTGCTGGAATCAGGAGAGGGAACTGACCTTCTGTGGTTGTGTCTGTGTGGCTCTTTCCCTCCTGGTTACTGTCCTTCCTTACCAGTCCTTTATTGTATTCATTTTCCCTTTGATATCTGATGAACTGCCTTCCTGAAATGTGATTTCCAGGGAGGACTTGGCCTCTGTGTCTGTTTTTCCATCATAGAAGCAGTAAGTTGCCAGTAAGCGCAACTGACTTCTCCAGCCTCCTTGCGTTGGGTCTTGGCTTCCAGGGAACACGTGCAGGGATGGACCACTGGTATTTTGGTCACTTCTGACTTTCTGGAATGCTCTCTTGCATCACTTTTTTTTTTTCTTTCCTGATTTTTTTGTGGGCTGAGATACAAGCCAGAGGATAGATAGACAAGGAGTTCAACCCTTCCTTTTCTCTCCCTTCCCTTTGGGTCCTACCTTGCTTCCCAGACGTAAACTGCTTCTTTCAACTCAGGAAGGCTGTTTTGGTTATAGGCATGCTGAACATGTAAGCTCCTGGAAGATAAAATGATCCAGATCCAATACAGCTGTTTGTCCTCGGGGCCAGAATAAAGGCAGGCAACTGCAGAGTTGCTGTTAGAGCAATGAAGTATCCTGTTGTACAGTGTGAAACTGCCTCGGAATATCATCAGGTGTGTTATTCGTATAAACCATTTCCATGTTCAGGATTTGGTGCTGACCAGAGCATGGATATGTTTGGTCTACCTTAATTAATCAAGCCCTTTCTTCATCTCTTAAGAGGAGCCATATGTTTTGCAGCCTTCATAGCTGTCCTTCAGGCCCTGCTTGGTAACCAAGGTGCTGTTCTGTTTTGACACAGTATTGCTACTGAATGCATGAGAAACAAGATGGTCTGTGTCCTGAGTCATCTCAATAAAACCATACCTGTTTCTGATTGCAAATAGAGCCTGACATTAGAGCACCCTTACAAAGGCAGCAGAAAATTGAAACTTCAGCGAACCAAAAATACTGCTGAAGTTTGGGAAGGGTTAGTTAAGAAACTTTGCTTCTCCGGTGGTGATATCTAGGAAGGATGTGGGACTGGAAAGGGAAATGAGCTTCTCGGGAGCACAGAGAGCTGAGTGTGATGTTCGGCTCAGACATGGGCGTGCCGTAGACTCGTGTATCACTGGGACAGAGAATTGGCTTTGGGTGCTGATCAAGATGCTCTCGGAGACTTGTTCAGTGCTGCCATTAGGCAGCTTGTTGCTCAGCCTGAATTATGGCGAATAGGCAGGTGTAAAACCTGTGCTGGGGTTTATAAATCAGAGGTACTATGTTAAGTGCTGCAAGAGTAGGATATATAAATGAGGCTCACAGTAGCAGGGCTGGAAAATTCATCTGTCTCCTCAGCCCCAAGCTGAGTGAAGATCTACGGGTCTGTAAATCACCTCTTTGCCAGAAAGAAATTTCTTCTTTGGCAAGATTTATAAATTTGAGATAAGATTTGTGGGCTTGGGTATCTCTTGTCAGGTGCATTCATTGACAGCTGACGACCAGTCAGGTGGCAGAGCTAGCATAGAAAGGAGTTATACTTCCAAACCAGAGGCCAGGCTTCTGCAGAAACTGTGCCTGATTTCCATCTTGAATGGGAACATGTGAGGTGGAGAGCAAGAGTGACAAAGCATCGGGCTTGTCTTAGCGGCATCGGTGCCACCTGGGCCCTTGGAGAGATCTGGGCGGTTGTGCAAAAAGAGCATTGGTATCACTACATGTCATGCAAAAATGCAGAGCTGTTGATGAGCAGCTGCCTTGTGAACCCTCAGAGGCTGCTTATTCTTTGCTCTGTGCAATGTGCGGATTTTGGCAAAAACCATTCCCCTCCCCNCAAGGAGGAATCCCCCTTGTCAAGACGACTGTTTGTCACTGTTGTTTGTCACATCTGGTAACAGTGTCCATCATTTTACAGCTGGCTGCATCTTAATCCATCTGTCCAGACAGCAGGAATGGCAAAATGCAGTTGCAGAAGTAAGTGGTGGTAGCAGGAGAGAAGGGCAAGTGTCTCCTCCTGTGCTGCATCTCATCTTCATCCTAGGAGTGCACACGTGTATGCACAAACCTGTGCATTTTCTTACTGCTCATGGCTCTCTTCTATCAGTCATGCCCAAGCTGTCCTAACAAGTGAGTGTCTGTAAGTCTGGGCACAAGCTTCAGTAATTTTCTGTGGAGTAGGTAAGGTTTATTGTTGCCACTTTGTAGGCGGGGATAAGAAAACTGAAGTACCGGAGCGTGGTACATGTAGAGCCATGCAATAATTTTTTATTTCTCTCCTAATTTCAAGAAGCAGGAAAAAAAGTAAATAGGGTCAAACTGAGTCAACTTTTAAAAGCTTTCAGTATTTTTTTTTTCCCCAGAAGTACACTTCTCAGCTTGGAGAAAACTCTGAATTGTTTGTGCAAAGCATTTTGTTTTAGCACTTGGGTCACTTAGAGCCTTTGCTTTTATGGGAGCAGTTTGGCACAATCAAGACCACCTTGCACGGGACCTCAAAGTGCCCAAAACTGCAGGCTTTGCTGCAGCAGACAGCTGAAATGCCAAAGAACAACCTGAAAGGCTGCCCTAGCTCTGACGGGGCCCTCAGTGTCTATCATGCCTCTGTGATTTACCCTCAGGCAGGTACACGGCTGATCCCTGGGGACAGTGGAGAAGGGAAGAAATGAGTTACTTTCTTCAGTCCCAGAGCAATTCTGGGAAGTGTTTTATGGTCTGGATGGCGGAAGCAGAGGATGACAGTCCCATCCTGGACTGGCTTCATTCTGACCCAAATCACTGGTCTCTGCTGCTATTTATGAAGGGACTTGTTGCTTCTAGTTAGCTGTCCAGTCCAAGTTGTGTCAGCTCTTTCCATAGACAAGTGCTGTGGGGATGTACTCCAGAAAGAGATTCAGCCCACCCTAAAATCCTCTCAATGTGTGGAGGCACGTGTGTGTTGGTTCTCCCTGTCTTGCCTGTGACTAGACGTTTAATTTTTAGCCTTTAACTTAGCAAAGATGACTGCAAATATTCCCGTTCTCTGCTCCTTTTCCCCCTTCCTGTCCTGTGTGCTCTTGTACAAGGGACTAAAGCCCAAATTTATATGCTGGAGGAAGCCACCATCTAATTAGTTGGAATGGAAACTGCATGAGAGCCAGCTACTTTGACATCCCCTCTGCTAATAATAGGCAGGCCTGCTGTGCAAAGGTGTTGAATATTCACAAAAAAACCCACCAACCCAGCCTATCCTTTCTCCTCTCTAAGTCATGAGCTATTTTGAGAGGCTGGTGGGGGGTTGCCATTGCAATGATAGTGGGTGTGCGAGTCCACAGCTCCCCAAAGCTAATTCCCTACTGGTGTGTTTATGAGGAATAGGAAATTCAAACAACATGCAGCCTCCAAGAGAACAGAGTGAAGGGAAAGTTGATTTGGGTTCTCTCTTGCCCACATTGTGTTGCAATGAATAGGGAACACTGCTTGATATTCAGTACCAGCTCTCCTGCTTTCTATTTTTATCTTCTAGCATAATGCTGAGTGAGCATTTTGTTTAGTGGGGTTATTTTTTTCTATTTGAAATGTGTCCTGCACCATGTTTCTCTTGCCTTGCTACTTAGGGGAGGAAGGGGGTGTGGCAGGGTTTGTGGACTGCTGCATTCTGATACGTGAGCTGTATGTAATTGTAGTCGTTTTTTAGTCCTTCTGTCCGTGTGAATAGGCTGATAGAAAAGCATAGTCCTGTGGCTTTCCTGGTGCTAATTAGTTTAAATATCAGTGTGCTGGTTACGAGAGGTTTATATGCACATATGGAGGGCTGCCAGGACAATCCATCCCCTTTTAATCTCTCTTCCCTCGTTTTAAACATTCAGTGCTTCTGCTGGCAGGGTATGTCTGATCTGTATATTTTTGGGGGGTTTGTTTTATATCTCGATAAACCTATTACGCTGCTCTAGTTAGCAGTGCTCTGAAATCCTTGTACAGTTTTTTCCATTGCTTTCCTCCGTGAAGCCACTCTCAGGCATTTATAAATGTTTTCTGCAAGTTCTGAAAAACTCTCTCTGTGCAGTATTGTTAAAAAAAATAAATAAAACTTGGCTTGCTCATTCAAGGAGGAAACAGCAGTTCAGTCCAGGCTGACAGATCCTGATGCCCCTGTCTGAGAGCCTCATAACTCTCTAATGCTGTTACATGGTCCCCATCTGTCTGTGTGAAGAGTGCTCAGCAAGGATCTCTGAATTAGTGGGGTTTGCAGCAGTGAGCAGCCTTTTAAGCACCTGAGGTCTGATGTGTCTAATGCAATTTAGTTTATGAACTGGTCAGAGCACGGAGAATGTTGAATGAATGCGTGTAGTCTCCGGTGAACTCTAGGTCATCCCTAAACCCATTTGCATCCATTTCGCATGAATGGACCCTGCTTTGAATTTGCTCCCCAGTGACTGTGATGAATATTACTGCAAAATACACTTTAGGATTCCTAGTACCAGAAGTGAGCAGTACTTACAAACTTACCATGCTCTGGTTATTTTGTCTTGCTTAGAAATAACATTTAAGAGTGTTGTGTTTCTGTACAGAGCGGTGCTGGGGGGACATAAGCCTTGATTACTTTGGTGTTACACCAACAGTGCCATAGCACAGGTGTTTCTCCACCACACCTGGGGACAGACAGGGCTTCAGTGAGCATGAATCCTTACAGGAAGGAGAAGCTTGAAATGACAAAATGGTGAACTTTGAGTTGTGGGTTTCTGTTCTGGGTAGCCCAAGAGAGAGATTTGAAGTTCCAGACTTAGAAGAGGTTCTCAGCTGTTTAGAGGTTACGTGTAAGCTTATATTAAGAAGAATCTCAGCTTCCAGTTCGTGATGGTCTTTATAGTGCAGTTGGACCTTGGGGTGTTTTCTGTGCAACTGCAGGCGGTAGGTACTGCATCCCTCGTAGTATTAAATGCACATATAACAGTGACTGTACATAATCACCTCTTCTGTAGTTCAAATTAAGCTCGCTACCCTCATCTTAAATATCAGCTTGGAATGGATCCTTTTCCCTATTGCTCAGTAGTTCCACCTTGATTGCTCTGCTTCAACTCATTACTCAGCTCTGTCACTGTGTTTCACTCTGGGATATGGTTTATACAAAAGAAGCTTTAATGTAAACTCAATTTGTGTTGCATTGCTGAAACCTTAATGACATTTTGCTTGGCAGCAGTATATACAGTGTGGTTTGCCCTTCCCCAGTGCACTATGTTCTCAATAAACTAAAGCCCGTGGTAGGTGTAGCATGAAAAATCTCTGAGTAAATATTGGAACAAATGCTTTTGTAGTGCTTCCTAAGCTCTGGCTGCATTTGTGATTCAAGGCCATTGCAGTGTCACCAGTATTTAGCTGAAAAGGAGCTAAATTTGGGAGGGAAAGGTGAAAGCGCAGGTCATAGCTTCAAAATCTCTTCTGTAGCTGCTGAGATGTGATTCTGAGATGCATCTTCCATACAGAAGTGCTGCTGAAGCCACTGGTCACTGGCTAGGTGAATACATCCAGAAACTCATCAAGGGATGAAGGGGAAGCAGTTACCATGTGTGTGGCTCCCTGTGCTCTCAGAGATGAGGTCCGAAGCGCTTCACTGCATCATCAGACTGACATGGCCAAGGGCAATTCCCCTTCGGCTCCTGTGATGGAGAGCTGCAGTATGGAGGTGGGAGGGCTGTCCTTCTACTCCTGTGGTGTTGTGAGCTGTGTGCAGTACCATGCTGTGTCCGAAGCTCTTGATTTGTTTCCGTTGATGCCCTGGAAGGAAGATCTGGGACCATCCCCTCTGCTCCTTTCCCCTATCTCTTCTAATCTGATGATACTCGTGTAATGTGGAGGGGATATGTTCACAAAAAACAACTACAGTGCACCTAGCCACGCTGCTGTGATGCTTTGACTGGCATGTGAAAATCTGGGGCTTGCAGGGAAGGTGCAGTTGCTTTGGCTGGATTTTGCTCTGCGTTTTGAAATCAGGAAGCTGAAGTAGGGTTTGGGTAACAAGCTGCCACTACTTAGTACCACAGGGAGGAATAAGGGGTCTAATTTTGTCCCTGGTTTTGTCCTACAGAATTATAGTGGTTTTCATACTTGAATTAAACTTGGGACGTTAACCCAACAGTGCGCTTGTACTTGGAGAATGAGGGGTATAAAATTAACAAGATGAGAAGCTGCAAAGGGAACTCGGGTATTATATTAGTGAAATCAGATGGTCTGCAATGAGCTCCTTGATGAATCAGGGAAAACTTCATCTCTTAATGGACTGAACAGAATAATAATTCCTCTAATACATCTCTTCCAGTCTGTAATATCTAGGGAAATATATTATCCTGTTGTCCAAAAACCTTGAGAGATCAGTCTTATCTGAACAAGAATATGCATTTCATGTTAGCTCCGTTTGGTGTGATAGGGTCAGCAGTTGCACTCTTGTGCAGTTGGAAAAAAAGATGGAATACTGCTGGTTGCAGTACTGCTCTTACCAGTAGTAAGGAGTTTGCTGTCACAATACCAAGACAGACTGCATCAGCAGGATGCATTGCAGCATCCTTTGAAGAGTGCGGGAGGCTGCAGAGCCTGAACCACCATGAGCCAACATCAGACAAACCACCCCCTTGTCAGGGACACAGCACAAAGTCTGTGGCCATTGGGCACCACCTTCAGAGGGGTCTTTGGCCACTGGCCTTGAACCACTCTTGCCCTCAGCAGTGCATTTAACTTATGCTGAATGTGGAGAGCTGCTTGGGCACTGGCCGCTTCCCAGGTCAAGAAGTATTTTCCTGCAAATCTACATGCTAACAAAGTGTTGTCTTTTGCAATTCTGCTTGTCTGCTGTTGCTTTATGTGGTGGTGTCAAATGTAGGGTTTCTCCCTGGTGATGCTATATATGATTTGGTAAGTGAGAGAAAGGAAAGCAAAATAATTGCTGCAAGCCAAGAAAGGCCTTATGTCAAGCGCAGCTGGAGTGGGATGCCCAAGAAGCAGATTCCTCCAAGAGAGATGAGTCAGTACTGAATGATTCCCCTTTATACTCCTCCTCATACAAGAACTTACATATCTAAAAGCAGTAATAACTCCACCACTGCCCTTTGTATGATGGGTGCTCCTCAGCTCTCTATCTCTTGACATGCGTCCAAATTTTTAGGTGAGTTCAGCCTTGCCTGGAGAAACAAGCAGGTCCCACTGCAGCCAGGCAATGATTTGTGACTGTCTTTTAAAGGAGACTTGCTATGCTGTAGGGGTACTTGGTGTCTCTGAGATATTTAGATGTGGAAGTGGATAGGTCACATCACTGTCAGCGTAATGCTGGGGAAGGGACTGAGCTGAATAGCGAGCAGCATAGTGCCAAGCAGTGACAGGGTTGCGTTGTTGCAGTTGTCTTTCAGGCACTTAAATGGGCTGCAGTCAGGCGATATCTTCTAGAAAGTGGGAAAACAAAGAGAAAAAGGTAAATTAAAGCTTTTCAAGACTTCACCATAGCAGTGGTGCGCTCAAGTGTCTTGGCAATGATGACTGCGTTCCTGGGATTGCGCAGGGCGATGCTGACAGAAGCTGTCTTGTGGGATTGCCTTTGTCTTGTGAGTGTTGACTCCCAAATGTTCAGCTGTGTGGGCCACTGCTGGCTTGAGCACCTCTGGGAGATGTCCACTGTCTTTGCAGTACGACAGACCAGGGCTCTGCACTGTGAGGCTTTCAGCTCCACAGCGACTCCATGAAATGGTTAAGAATCTAATGCAGTCTTTTATGAACAGGTATGTTATTTTGTCTCCATCAAGCCTGCTGAACAGTGTACTGTCAGGTGTTTTCCCTGTAATTGCACTATGTGGCGCTTGCTGTGTAATTCCCCTGCTGAAGTATAACACAGCATAATTGGCCAGCCAACGCCGTGAATGAAGCTCCCATGATGTGGTGTTTCAGTGCAGGGTAAGAAAGATGTTTCTAGACTCTCCTTCCATCTCTGGCAGCTCAGTGATTTGTGCAGGTGGGAAATTTCTTCCTAGAGATGAGGAGGGAGGGCTATTCCCCACCACAGTCTCTGTCCCTTCTCTTTACTGTGGCCATAGTTTGGAAGGGGTTGAGCTGCTCAGTCTTGTGTTGTTCATTTATCCATGTGACTTCACTGGAGCCAATGAGTACGTAAAGCGGAATGCCTCAAGCCCTTTTAATGTTTGGTGCAGGGGTGGATAAGGGTGATGCATGAGGGAGGAAGATAGTGAAAGGAGATGTCTCAAGTATAAACTGAGCAATAATCCTGCCCAAATGTGAAGTTCTTGCTCAGGCAACACCATCCTGGGAGGCAAAACTTTGGCTAGGAGTGAAGTGAGAACGTGAAGCACTGGTACTTTCAAAACAAGTGTATGCGAAAACAAAAATGGTCAAGCCTCTTGGCCCAGTCAGCTGCGTAGATTAGGAAAATGTTCAGTCGCACCTCTACTGCATTTTGCAGTGACAAAGTTGTTATAGAAATGGATTTTGTCCGTCTTTTGCCAGTAGCTGGGGACTGGACAAGAAGAACCAGTGGTTGGATCTTTTTGTACACATTATTTATTTCCCTATGTTCTTTATTAGGGCCATCTCTTTTTCTCTTCTAAGATACCGCTTTTATTTTTTCTCTTCTAAGATATCACTTTTATTTTTAACACTGGACAAATATCAAATATTCCTCAAGAGAGACCTGTGATTACAGCTCAGTTTTGACAGTTGAGAATTGTCCAACTGACATATTCGCTTCATTTGAAATGCTGCTATTTTGAGCTCTGCTTTTGTTTTTAACCATCAGTCGTAAGTTTGCATTTCCTATGGATGATATTTTGGGTTGACGCAAGTTGTTACAAATCAAGTCTGCAGTGGATCTGGCTGTAGTGTTTAAAACTTCACTGTGTAAAATGGTTATCTTCCTGTGTAAGTTTTGTTTTGTCTTTTCTGTTTTGATACTCTTTCACCCAAAACAGAGCAGAACTAAATCCCCGCATCCCAGTTGGTTATCGCTAAATAATTCGGTTTACATCTTGCTGAAGCATTTTATAAGTGCTTCTGTAGAAAGACTTTTTTTCCTTCTTCTTTCTTTTTTTTTTTTTTTGGCTTTAAGATAAAGGCAAACCGAACTTTACAGGCACTTCTTTAGGAATCAGACATTTTCCAGCTATTATTTTGCAAACTATTAGAGCGGCAGATCATGAGGTGGGAACCCAGTTATGCAAACAAAGCCACGTCACTCTTGGCCAAAAATAGCTTCGGTACATGTGCATTAAGGTGGAAACGAAGGCCTTTGGTGTACATACCGCAAACAGCAATGGGAGGGAGGCAAGAGGGGAAGCTGCAGCTTTTTGTTTAGAGCTTTTCAGGAGATTATTTAGAGAAAGTGTGTTTTCCAGAGACGAGCAGAGTATTGCTGCTTATAACTTCAGCGGGATGGGAGTTACTGCCTTTCTTATACAAAAAGGGGACTGAGTTTTGAGAGATGGCATTCTGTTCCTGGTGGTGTTAATAATTTTTAACATCCAGGTCCCACACAGAGCATGAAGAAATACTGGAGAATAGTTAAAAAAATGTTTTCTTTCCTTTTCTTCTTCTACTCAGTCCATCTCTAGCACAGTGAAAGCCTGTTAGTTTCTGCAGTCTTGTGTGATTCTTAGATAGCCCGTCGGTTCCTTGCTGTGGAAGATGGTTTCGCATCTCATTGCAGAGCTGTTTCCTTTGCTACCTTGGCTTAAGTCTTCCTCTGTTTTCATTTCAGCCTCATCCAGCACTGCAGCGCCCTAAATAATTTTGAGATCACCCTAATAGCTATTTGCTGTGTGCTTATGGACATGCTGCCTATTAAGTTTACTGGGTATTTGCAGCAGGGAAGTAGTCTGGCTTCCTTTAATCTGCTGCATGTTATCCTCCACCAGGCTTAAAATAAACTTTTTTCTTTCTTCTGTAATATTGCTACATTGAGCTCCCTTTGCAGTGATGTGTTTAATTGCAGTTTGTTATCTAGCTGTTAGGAGACCGTATAGGGTTTCTGGCCCAAGATACAGTTTTGGGTAAATAGAGGAGATAGAGTAGGAACTCAGGTATGGAAAATGCAGCTTGTAGGTGTGCAGATGTAGTTTCCATTGGATTAAAGCCTCCTTTTTATGAAGACTTGCAATTTCTTATCTCACAATACTTTTCTGGGATGAGTCGAAAGGGGCCTATAAAGTTGAACAAAGGCTTGACGTCTTCTGTAATGGGAAAAGCGATTCCCAGGCACTGTTCATTACCTATTCCTCACAGACCTTTTTTGTCTCAATTAGAAATCTTGTTCAAATTAGCTCTGTATTCATCCAGAATTGCGGGTGCCTATCAGAATATCTTACTTAATGTGTTCAAATAGGAGTTCTCTATTCCTGCTCCTCCTCTTTCCAAAGGTATGTAGAAACAACTTCTCCTGCAAAAATTTCCAAACACAGATTTTTATTGTTTAGGTGTCATTGTACCCCCACCCTCAGTTTTCTTATGTGTATGTGTCTGTTTCAAGCGTTAGGATGCTTTGCCTTTTCCAACTTGGAGTGTTTTTCAAACAGGATTCCCATGCATGTTGCGATTTAGGTTGTGCCAGTAGAGTATTGCTGTATTCTGAAATAGCTGACCTCAGCTGCACATCAGCATGCACAGCCACACAGAAAGGGGAGATTAGCGCTGATTTATTGGCCTGTCAATTAAATAAGAGCGCTAGGATTCTCACTGCATGGCTGAGAGGTTAAGTATTGTGGTGACAGCAAAAGATCAGCTTTCTTAAATGTAACTGCTCCTTTCTATACGTTTTCTATATGTTTAATTAAAATATTCCTACATCCTGCACTCTTCAACGTTAATTCTGAGATTTATTTTGAACCATTGCCAGGGGAATACATTGTTATGGCATCTTCTTTCCACATCTATTAGCAGGAAGAGGATAATTGAGGAAATCTCACACAGATTTAATTGGGGACTGAGGGCAGGAGCAGGGAGGGGGAGAAACACAACACAGAAGTAGGTCAGAAGTTTGATGGTGGATAACTCTTGCTTGACACTGAGCAATTGAGCTGAGTCGTGCTATTGTAGGCAGCCATGGGTCTGCTGCAATTTTGGGGTTAACCAGGTAATTGGTGGTGGTGCAAAAGGAGTTGCCTCCCATATAGCTTATATAATGTGTCTTATATAGGCCGGTGCAGGTCCAGTCACCTCCATGGCACGGAGCATGGTGCAGCCCCCTCTGCGGGAGTCGCAAGGGTGGGTGGTGATCCCTCGTGGCTTTGTACAGGATGGGTAAGGAAATGGGGATGGCTGAGAGCAATTCGGCCTGGTTTGGGGGCAGGCTTTGTGCAATTTTAAGCTCTAGTCAGGAAAGCAGATGTCGCGCTCCACTTTGTGGCTGCCTGCGACATGCTGGGGAGCAGCATCCTTGCAAGGGTGAGCCCTGGGCAGTGTGGGGAATGTGTACTCCCTTTGCACGCTGTCAGCCTCTCCACTTGCACCATAGAGCCATGGCTCGTTGTGCTGGCAGCAACCCCTCTGCAGCCTCTGAGGAAGGGTCAGGGTCTTCTTCCAGTTATTATTTCATTATTTGCTTTTTGCCTGATGTGGCTGCAACACGTGGCGCTGTTCTGCAAATGTGCACTAGGCGTTCTTTTGCTGTCTGGTTAGATCCATATGCCTTTTATGCTAAGCTCTGGATGCACAGCACAGATGCATAAGCAGGCCACATTCAAAAACCTTGTGAAGCTGCAATCTTTTGGTCAGGGCTCTAAAAATGTGCTGCTTTTCTTTGGGACACTGCTCTGTCTTCTGGACCCTTAGTCTGGTAGCTCCTCTATCCAACTTTTAGACTCTAAGGTCCCACTTGCAGTGCAAACCTTAGGTCTATACTTTGGATTTTCTTTCTGTTCTGTGCCTAGCCAGTCCCTAAAGCAAACCTGTACCACGTATGGCCCGTGGGCTGGGCTGCACCCCTGAAGCAGGTTCCTGCCCGCTATGGGATGCTGACACACCGGCATGACTGTCCACATGCACCAAGAACTGACTTGGGATGCATGGATACAATACCACGTAAGCAGCAGCACATGGGGTTACATGGGTGTTGAGGGTACCTCCTCCAGGCTGGGGACAAGCGAAACGTGGTGTAAGGATGTGGAAGGCAAAAGCAGTAGAGGAGAAAAAAACCACAGTGCTCATGACTGCCAGTCTTTTTAATAGCTCATTTGCGGTCTTTAACAGTCCACCCCATGTGCTGCCAGGGTGGTGTGGGCAGGAGGGGGTTAGCTCTTCCACACAGCCATAAGATAAACAGAGATAATCACAGTAAATTGTCCTATTCTTTAATATCATCTTCCTGACTCAGTGTGGGATACTGGAAAACTCATAGCTTTGCTGTGCTTTGGCATCCCCATCCCTAGAAGGGGCAGCATAGTGCTGGACTCCGTGTAACGGTATTGTGAGACTATCACATCCCCTTTTTCGGGTATTGCAAAGAGACGTTGGTTATCAAAATGTTTCATTTGGTTTTATGCTGCTGGGATTGCAGTGCTCAATGCAGTTGTGTCCCTTGGGATCTTTTTGCGACTTGGGGGAATTACAGCACCATTGCATTGGTGGAAGGCCGGTAGTGTTGGCGTGCAGCACGAACTCTGGATTTGCTGGCTGGGATCGCCATGTCTAGGGATGCTCAGGGTTAATGAGCAGAAAGAGGCTGCTGCAGGATGGCCCACAGAGCTGCCCAGCGCCTGGGAGGAGAGGATGAACACCAGGTGCCAGATGGCAGCTGGGCTGCCTGGGGTGGTGCGGTGATGACCGGGAGCAGAACTGGGTGCACTTTGCTCATTGTCTCCCAAAACTGGAGCTGGGCAAAGTCCACGGCTGGTGCCTGTCACAGGCCTAGCCCGCTGCTGCAAGCCCTGTGGTTTAGTGCCAAGCTGGGAGCAAAACAGCTCGAGCGAGAGATGCCCGTGCTGTGTGTTTGTTGAATATAGCTCATGGCTCTCGGTCGGGACTGAGTCTGTTCTGAGCTTGTGCAAACAGTAAGAAGCACTGTTTGCCCTAAAGAGCCCACAATGCAAACACAGACAGACACTTTCTAATAGACAAAGCAAAAGAAGAGAAGGGCTTTAATTACAAATCTTGCTGTTGAATATTTTTACTGGGTTTCCCAAAAGCCTCTTCCCCCAGCATTGCCAACCTGAAGCATCAACAAATACGGTTCTGGCTTAGAAACTGATGTAATTAAGAAATATAAACACACAGAAAAGGGTGGGGGTTATTTGCCTCTGTTTTTTGAGCCTTGGGGGAGTGTCTTCTCAAGCTTTTTCATCTAGTCACACAGACCAGAAACTTTTTCAGCTTGTATTAAAAAAAAAATAAAAGAAGAATTATTCTCGTGATAGCAGCAGGTCACAGACTGTTTCTCAGGCTGTAATATGGGGCAAACCCCTGCCTGCCGCTCAGGGCTTTTGCTGCCATACCTTACTGCCAAGGTTTTTGGGTTTCTTTCCTCATTACTGCTTTCTAGGATTCTCCCCCCTGTTGAAGTGTTGCACTGTGGGTGCTGCTGTGGTGGTTAACCTGTTGTTAACCTGGGATGAGTCTTTCTTTCCAGCTACCAGTTGTAAAGCCTGCAGATGCATCAGCTTGTACTGGAATAGAATGTACAAAAAATACAGTCCTCAAGGACGTGGCTTTGTGTGCTACAGTGGCTGATGTCAGAGGATGGAAGAGGTCTTGTTTTCTCTGGAAATCTTTATTCTTAATGTGCATGAGAGAGAGAGAGAGAGAGGCAGGCAAAAAAGTGCGTTCTGCTAAACCTAAGTTAAGATGCTTGTTCAATTTTTAAACAGTTACATAAAGCCATCAAAGTCTGACAGGAGAGAGATGCAAGTTTGTGCAAAAGAGAAACAGAAAAAGAAGCTGAAATGGAGTGTTAATTCCCCCAGGCTTACACCTAAACCAGCCTTAACTCATAGATGAACCCATTCCTGCTCTCTTCCCCTCCCCCACCCTTTTTCCCCTTTCTTGACAAAGGTCTTCAGGTTGCTGAACTCCTGGCTAAGTGTGAATGCTTCTTATGCCAACACTCTGCTGCTTTTACCAAACCAGCTCTGGGTCCAAATAAGCATTTCTGTGCTACCCTTGGGGAAACAAATTTGTGGACATAAGCAATGGGAATAGGGGTTGTCTGAAACACAGGCAGGGATCCTGGACTCCTGCATGTTTTTGCTCCTCAACAGCTAGGTCTATGTGAGATTCCCTGTTTGCTACTGCAAATGTTAACATTTGGGGTACTCAACAGTACCAAGACTCAAGCCTTGGTGGGGAGCAAGTGCTGCTTTGGCCCATGGCGTAAAGCCAGCTAAGCCTCCCCAAAAAAGTCTGCCAGTTCCTGGTGGTGGCTTTTTCTCAATGAAAGAAGAAATTGGAAGCTTAGCATAGTGAGCTTGATGCAAAGGCTGCCAAGGATCACAGCTAACTGCTGGTGAGGAGTGGATGCAGGAGAAATTTGGGGCACATTCATGGGAGTCACGTTGTGCCTTCCAAAATGAAGAAGTAGGGATAGTCTGCAGGGATAGCATTATGGTTACACTGTGCTGTACGAGTCTCACAATCAAAAGTATACCTATCTGCGAAAGAGCACAAGAAACAGCAATCAGACAAAGTTCTGATGCTGTCTCTGCCCTTACTAGTTTTGATACACCTGAGGCCAAATCCCTCTTTGGCCCTGTGCTGTCAATGGACCTATGCTGAACAGTCAGAGGGCCTGGGCATCTGATCACAACAGCCTCCACCACGACTGTGTAAGATGCTGGAGGAATTCAGTTCGTGCCTTTTCTGGGCTGCCAGCTGTAACAGGATGGGAGTGTGAATTTCTTGGGAGCTCAGAGTTGGGAAATCATCTGCTGTCTTTGAGGGTTCTGAAACACAGTCATGGACTTCAGACCTGGGTTTGACCTCACATCTGCCGTTCATGTTTTCTTGGCCAGTTGTTTGACTGACATTCCTATCTGAACTCAGAGGTTGGTAGGGCGCTTTGCCTGCAGTCTTTGGATGCAGTTTCCTTATCTTTAAAGTTTACTGAGCTTCAGTTTTGTTGTCGGTTCTGATGGCATTTGCCACTCCCTTTACCAGAAGAGAAGAGATCAGCAAGCAGACTCTGAGCAACTCCCCAGCATCCCTTGATCATTTTCCTCCACGTACTTTGCAGGTAGCGATTCAGGAGCTGAATGGTGCACTCTGCACACTAGACAACAGATATTCGATAAGGGCTTGTGCTATAGGATCACTCCTCTCTGGATAATGCATAGAGATGTTCCAGGTCTTTGAGTAATATTAATCTATTTATATCTACTACCTAGATACTAGAAATCCATTATATCTGGTTCTGTCTAGACATGATCAAGGACATACTTTCAACTCCCATTATTTTTCGATAGCATTAATATTCAAGCATGTCTTTTTCTTAAAATGTATTCTGAAAGCTGTACTTACTGAGGAAATTCATGAAGAATAGAAAGAAGTCCTCTGACAAAAAAGACATCATATGACAGAAGTATACATGGAGGGTAGCTGGCACGTCTGCTGTCAGAGTGCTTTCCTCCAGTCACCCCAGTGACTCTGAGCTATCGTTCATGTGTGGCTGAATAGGCAAATGAAACTCAGAGAAGCCATATGATTTCCTCTGGGTCATGGAGGATGGCTGTGGTAGAAATGAATTAACTGCTCTTGACTCCCTGACCTCTGTGTAGGTTACGATCCTTTTTATTCAGCTGCCGAACTTTCTAATGTTGTATTCAATATTGAGAACCTAGCTTTGGTTAACCTTAGCCATTCACCTTCCTCACATTTGCTGTAAAGGAGATGTTTAGAAGAAAATTGCTACCACACCTATCATGAGCATAATAATTGTTCCAACCGAGTCTTCAGGAAATCACAGTTTAATGGTGCTTGGTTGGTAGCTCGAAGCCCTGGCTTGCCGCTCTTGGGAGAGTGGAGCGGAGGTGGGAGCCAGGAATCTTTTAGTGAATTTTCCTAACATAAGGAAGGTTTTTGTCAGGAATGGATGTATCTTCTTTCTTATGCACAACAAGGCTTTGTTCTATGAGAGGGATTCCTAGAGAAAACAGTTAGGGAGAAAAAAATGCTCAAAATTCAGGTTTGCATAAGTCTGCCCTTTAATAAATTAGTGGCATTTGAGACTCTGAAGTGCTCTCGTGCTCTCTGCAAATCGCACCATTTCCTTCCTGTGTTTGAGAAGTGCCTGAACCTCCTCTGAGCTCTCCACAAGCTGCAGGACGTCGATGTTTACTTTAGGGTACCTGACTCAATAGCATTATCTGTGTCTTGCAGCACTGTCTCCAGCCTGAAGGTCTAACCAAAGAAATCTGTTTTCAACAGGATCAGAGCACAAAAGCTTCTGTAGTCTTTGTGCATCTGAAGAGCCGCCCCTGTGTCTGCATGGCAGTGTCCCGAAGGGACTGACTGATTTGGTAGGACTGTGCTAAAGGTTTCAGTGCTGAGAAACTCGCTGTGTAAAGTTTTTTCTTTTACCTTGTCACAGGTGGGGAAACTTTCCTCCCTTCATGTCCAGATCACTGTGTGCGTTAAAGAGCTGCCATGTTGCACTGTTGAGGTAGTTATGGTTCAGGGGTAAGTAAAGTGCTTCCCTGCTTTTACAGTGCTGGGGCATTCTTTGGGATGACAGGCGCTATATAAATACAAGTAATTGTCATTAGAAAAACTCAAAATATTTCTGCTCCCACAGCCTCAGATAACGGACTAACAATGAAGATGGGCCACAAGGGAGCCAATTCTTGCATAATTAAATCCACTGGTGTTTGTATGACAGATGAAACAGAAATATTTGGTCTGCTTAGTGGGGGTACAGTCACTGCTCAGTCAAAAATCATGTGGCAGGAAGAGAAAGAAGAGTTTGCAATTACTGTGCCCAGTGTTGGCGTGCCTTAGGGTGAAAGGACAGTGCAGTGGGAGCTGAGGATGGCTTCAATCAGGTGTGGAAGGCAGGAGGGCTGTGGATCAGGTGGCCACAGTGATCTCGGTGGTGGAGAGCACTGGTGTTGACTGATTAGAGAATACAGGGAGACTGACCTGCTTTGGTGCATCTCTCCCATCAACACTCTGAATTTCCCAGGGATTGAAGAAGGTTTTTGCAACTGAGCAGCAGAGGAATTTTGATGAAACAGCCATCAAGGAACAAAGCGTAATAAGTTGGTGATGTGACGTGTACGCAGTGTCTCCTGGTGTTGTATCTGCCTGATACAGGCTGCCGCACCTTTCCTGTGGGAATGGTGAAGTGCCAGTATCCTCATTGTAGACAAGGATAATGGGGACACTCAGAAATGACCTTTAATTTTTAAGTTGAAACATGTAAGCTGGACTTTGTATGAACTTTGGAGAAGGGTGTGAGCAAGCCATTTGTCTGAGTGTGAGTCGCCAGCAAGATGATGCTTGGAAGGTAGCTATTTCTAACTCAGCAACCGTTACCAATAAACCATATCTCTGCATATCCCTCAGCTTTAATTGCAGACAGCATTTTGTACTTCCTGGACTGTTGTCAATGTTCCTATCCACCTCTCTTAGTCTGAACCCAGTTTTATGCTGGGTCTGAGCCGGTGCCTACCAGAACTGTGCTGGGGACACAGCAGTGCTCCTAGGCTCTGACTTTTTACCTGTACAAACCTGCTGTGCAGATCCAACTTTCTGCCTTATCCAAACTTCCCAGTCCTAAGACTGAACCCGATTTCTGTTTAAAGCATCACAGTGGCAGCTTCTCAGGTGAGCTATCTTTGTTCTGGATGTGAGAAACCTGGCAGGGCTGCACTTTTTTCCTGAGCTTTCAAAGTAGCATGCCTGAAATAGAAACACTGCGCAGGAAGGTCTCCAGTAAAAATTACTTCCAATAGGTGACTCTCATCTTGGATTATCCCCCTAAGGATTCAGTAAGATTTTGTTCTACTTGGAGGTCATCCCTGCAGGTTCAGTCCTGAGCCTTGTCATGGTGCCACAGGAAGGGGCTCAAACACCCAGCTGGCTGGTGGTGGGAGATTTTCCCCTGATATGGAGCTCCCTGTTTCTCTGCTCCCACCCGGGAAGCAGGGAAGGCAGTGCAGCCAAGAAGCAGCATGCCAGCAATCCCCAGCGGCTAGATAGCCCCATGGGGCTGTTGCACATAAGCATAATTGAGAGCAGTCCAAAGGACTTCTCCTGTGAATTAGACTGACTTACAGTGACTGCTCAGGGATGGAGAAAAACCCTTCCCTGCAGTGCCTCTAAGCCATGCTAGGATCTGAGTGGGCTCCCAGCTGCTTCAGGAGTAGGAGACTGCAGCATTTATAACCTCTGCCGTGCTGAGCAATGGAAGAACAAATTGGAGGTCCCAATGGGACCCATCTCCCACAATTCACCTTGTTTCTGAGATTTTTGTTAACTGTGTCTAGCTTACCGGTAACATGGGTCTTTCAGTGCTGTCTTTTGTCTTTCTAGTGCCATTGATACCGTTCTGAAAGTCAAGCTAGCTTTGTGGTTGCTGTGTTTCTACCAGAGCCGGATTTTTGTTTTAATTGAAGTATTTGTCCTTATGGAGACCAATTAGTCACTAGTCTGCGGAGTATCTAGAAAGAGTGCTCGTCTTAACTCCTCTGGGCTGTGTCTCTCCAGCTACCAGGTCCTGGCTAGTCCTGGTGATGGTTCTGCCACACAGACTCTTCTGCTTTCTTTCAAACACCACAGGTGTCCCAGATGTGGCTCTCTGAATTCTGCCTCTCCATTTGATTCCTTTCTATCTTCTTGCTATTAAAAAGAAAAGAAGTGGGTGGGGGGGGGGGGGGGGGGGGCAAAAAGCACTTTTGTGGTCTAAAGGGGTTCCCCAGTCTCTGGTAATTGTCGAAGTGTCAGCAACTTTAAGAAGAGACTCTAAATGAAATATCTTGCCTTCCTTTCCTAGCACGGCTCAGCTTACCCATTTTGTCACCTGAATTTACAAGTATCCATCAGTTAGAGGATGGAGATTTGCATAATTAGTGTTTTTGAGGTACCTTCTGAAATGCAGAAGATACTCTTACATGTCTCAGCTGTTATCTAATGAGGTGCTGACAAAGAGGTATCCATGGAGACATCCATTATAAGACACTGTTCTGAAATTGGCTCTTTCCAATGCCTGTTAAAATGCCAAAGGGTTTTCTCAAGCATAATTTATACCATTTCTTTGCTCCATCCCTAAACAAAAACAGTTATGCCTGAATATGATGAGAACCATCATTTTAAAAATGAGGTTTGCAAGCTTTTATTAAGAAACAGGGATAGGATTGAATTGGGAGAAAGGTACTGAGTTTTTTAAGGTATCCTGCAGGGTATTTGAGCATGGAGAACTACTGCTAAGATGCCAGGACAGAAAGCCTGTAGCCCTCTTGGCCGAAGAGAGGTGCTGAGCATCACTGACCTCTGGGGCATCCTCAGCATCTAGCAACCCACTTCATCTAGATGCCTCAGTGGTGCTGGGGTTGACCGAATTCCACCCATCCAAATGGGTCCATCCAAATTGGTCATGGAGATGCTTTCCTGTGAGGGGGACACCTAAACATCCTCAAGGGGCTTCCATGGCCTCTTTCTGAGGGGATGGAGTGGTGTGGCTGTGCAGTGGCTGCAGTCACTGGCTTATGGTGTTCACCAGCCCATTAGAAATTAGGCGAAGAGTTTAGGTAGACAGGAAGTAATTTATTTTTTGCAGACTTGGCAAACTTAGTGGTGCACATAATTCTGGGGTTTTTGGAGCCAAGTGATCACGTCAGTGTTGCAGTGCATGGATTTTCTTTTTAAATTTCCTCTCTTTGCCATTGCTCCAGGCACAGCACTTTGCAATTTCACAACCCTCTTCAAGTCTGGAAAAGATGGTTGGGGGAAATCAGGCCTTTCTAACGCAAGAAAGGAGCTGGCAGGGTCAAGCTTCCTATCACACAGCTCTACATGTGCTGTGGCTTTCCTGCTGTAAACCTTGAGTTCATACCTTTCTTTGTCCCATGGCTGTGGGCTGGCCAGAGACATCTTTACAGACTTAGCCAGTGTGTTGTTTTATGATTCTGCAGCTCATGCATGTGTCTCTTCAGCTCTGACAATCTGCACAGCATTTGTATATAAGCATTATCTGTTGTTACAGCAATATGCTGTAAAAAAACAGCTTGAAGCTGTTGGGGTTTCTTTTTGAGTTCAGCTAATGGGTTATTCTTTGTCGGAGCTGTGAAAAGGATAGGAAAAATCTACAAAATATTAGAAACCAGACTGAAGTGATGATTAAGGTATGTGCACACTCTTTCTCTGATCTGTTCTTGTATCCACATGAATACCCATAGTCATGTGTTCATTAAAAAATAAATATCGATCTCTAAAGCAGGAGGATTCCCCCAAAGGGAAATCTGAACCATGGTTTAGACTGCACTAGCTGACATGTACAATTCACACTGTGTTGGTTAGTCATGTAAGTCATCTAATTAGAGAGCACGCTCTTGTGACATGGTCTGAAGGCTTTGGCATGGAATTAGGAGGCTGGAGACGTGCTGCTGGCTGCTTGGGCAGGGCAGAGGTAGTCCCATCACCTCTCTGCACCCTACCTTCAGTCCCGCTTCTGCAGAAATCCATGTGCCGTCAGATCCACTGAGATGAGTGGTTGAAAGTTTTCTGCAGAAGTATAAAGAAGGTGGGATTGGTTGTTCATCACGGAGTTGCGGCATCTCAGTATTTGGAAATTCTGCACTGGTTTGCACAGAAGGAAGACGGGCTTTTTCACATACATCTGAAGTAAGTGGATCTTCACTTATGTGTTCGGAGCACTACTAGATAACTGACTTGAGAATTAGGGTATCATCTCAAAGAGAGGTCAGAGCCTAAAACTTTATCCTTCTCTGTCATCCAGGCATTCTCTCCCTCTCTAGCGGATTTGAGGATTGCTGGGCAGCCCTCAAGCTGTGGAAACTTGCTGCGCTCCAACAACTGGTGTCTCAGGTGTATTGGTTAAAGCTTCTGAGCTATGCTCTAAGTGCTGCTTCGAAGGGATGTCTAAACAATAACCAAGAGAAGTGAGTCTAAATAACAGGCACCTTGAATTCATCTTTGAGTCATCTGTCGCCCTGCGCTTCTCTTCTGGAAATTTGTTAGTGCTCTACAAGCCAATTCGGCTGGATACCACGAGGTTAGGCACCTGTAATTAAGCTGACTGCTCAGGCATAGCCATTATGGAGCAGTCCATCAGCTGCAAAGATCTGGACAAAATTAAACTAACAGCTGCATTCCTCTGGCAATGTTGAGCTTTGGGAGATTTTCACCAGGATCAGGAAAGAGGCAACTCCAGCACCTTTTCTGGGGGTGGTGCATAAAGTGTTTAAGTGACTGCAAGGATGTGTTCAGACTGAGAGGGTCTGGTGGCGAAATTAGTATCTGAAGACCAATTTTTTTTTTTTTTTGGCAGTTATATCAAAGAAGAGGGAAAAGCGGGGGGGAAAAAAGGGACTTGGCTGTTCAGGAAAAGCAAAAAAGATTTGAGCGTCTCGGGGCATTTGAAAGAGACAGGCTTTTCTGACAATCTCCTTTTAGCTCGTACTGGAGACATGGGTTTCTGTTATCTGAGCTATCTGAATATTCAAGTCACTGTGGATAACGCAGACTTAAGTGGAAAAACAAAAATGCAAAACCAACAACTTTTTGCCAGCAGATTTCATCCTGACATCAGTCTCTAGCTGACACTTTGTTTGGATATGGAGAAGGGTTGCAAGGGGAGGGAGGGGGGGTTGGTGAAGCCGGGCTTGTGCTGAGCAGGAATTATGAAAGCTCGGAGGAACTGCAGCCTCCCAGATCTTTAAATACACTCTGACAAAAATCTCAATGGGGAGCTCCCCCTACGCAAAATCAGTCCCTACCGTCACCTCTGTTCTGCTCCTTCCCTTTCTCATCCCTGCAGATGCTGTGGCTGTGAGGTCTTTGATGTGCAGATACAGTGACGCATGTTTCAGTCCCTAATCAGAGCCTGGATAGTTTTGGAATAGGGTGAATATTCAGGGCTCCAGACTGTACACAATGCGGCAAAGACACAGGGAGGACGGAGGGCAAGGGGGGGCATTGGAGCAGGCAGGAGGGTTCGGGCTTCTGTGTGTGAGGGGAAGCAGCAAAATGTCACTGGAGAACCCCTCTAGGTTGGTCCCTTGCTGCTGTTGCAGCCCTTTGATTCTCTGATTGCAATAATTTTCTCCAGGGTTGAGAAGAAAGGACATTTAATGGTGGTTTCCCCCATCCCTGCGGCACAGCCAGCCCGAAGCATTCACAAGTCCTGAGTCAGTCGTCACCACCTACCCCCAAATTATAACACTGATGGAAAAATTGCATCTTTGTTTTGAATAGAAATAAAAGGAACATGTTAGTTTTGGGTTCTTTCTTTAAACTGGCCTTTGAGCTGGAGCTTTTCTGTTGCGTTTGGCTCATGTGTCTCAGTCCTGTGCTCCTCTGCCTCCAGTTTTGCTCGCATTGGGCGCATGCAGACTACTGGCACTTGATACAAAGGAATTAAAAACTAGCATTTGATGAATCTGTGACTTTTAGGTGATCTGTGACTTGACTCAGGCTTCAAAACCCTTCATACCTTGAGATCCACATGCAGAGATTTGAGTGTTGGCAGAATTCTGCTGGGAACACCCAGTGCTAATAAAGGGCTTGAGAAACCTAACTGAGATCTCGATTTTGAAGCAAAGAGTTACTAAGGATCTGTGGTTTTACTTGAGGCCCATTTATATCTATTATACGTATTAGTCAGAGAAAAGTGTCAGAGCTAATTGCAATACAAGACAAGGTGCTGTATTAATCACAGCAATAATCCCACTGTCTTCCTTCAACTTAAATCTGCAATTACACTTTTTTTTTTTTTTTTTGACCCTGAGGATTGCAACAGAAGTGCTTATTTTGCTGTCATGCTATGTGATATCTTGCAGTGGAAAGAGAGCTCATTGTTTTCTTGCAAATCTGTCTGTAAAGACATAAGATGCCAGATTTTTTTGACCCTTAGCACTGCTGCTTTTCTGAGCTTATTGCTTCCACAGGACTGTCATGGCATGGACTGTGCAAATGCTCTTTGCCCAGATCTCAAGTGTGGCTTAGCTCCAAGAGCTTCCAGTGGCACGGAAAAAGGGATCTTCTTTCACTGCTCAGTGCTCTTCTGTATGAACGACTGATGGCTCATCTGTCTCTCACCGGCTCAGCAGCATAGAGTTGCGTTTATGTTACACTTGTGGCTAATGTTAATTTATAACCTGTTTTCTCTCTTCTGGCAGCGTGCTTGAGCTTCTGATTTGGAAATTAAGCTAATAGCATTTCAGGTAATTTAAAGACTCTGTATGTGAGTGTATGCCTGGTGGGAATATACAGCAGGTAGTTTCCCACATAAAGAAGGTTAAAGGCCTTTGTGAAAGCTGGAAATTTCCTTTGCTTTCAAAACAGGCTTCTAATCCAAAAATAGCAGCGAGCTGGTAGCTTGGCTTCTCCTTGTTTATTAGCAGCAGATGCTGCTAATAGATGCAGAGGGTTGTCTGGAGGAGTGGTGTGCACACAGGGCACCAAGGTACCTTGCTGGTTGCTGATCCAAAACAGACACTCATCACAGGATCAGATCCACACATTCCTTGTGGGATTCCGAGGCCTGCTCCCATCGCAGGGAAAATACAGTAGGGACAAGCCATTATTTGCTCTCAGCTGTCCAAACTGGCAAGGAAAAAATACAACTCAAGAGGCTGTTTTGTTCTGTAATAGCTATTACCTTTTATACCTGTGCAGGCAGACATTCCCTGTCTGCATGTGATGATTATGCAGAAATTGGGATAGGAGCTAGCTTTTGAGTTTCGGGGCTCATCTGGGAAAATCTGTGTCCTTCTACTACAGAATTGTGCAGTTTGCAGGAATACAAAAATGAGTGAAACCAAGCTTATGTTCATGTAACAAATCTGCCTTTCCCCAAATGTCAGGACTGTCTGCCACAGCCTCTGCTGTTCTTAAGGTTGATGTCAGGACTGCATCACATAGCTGAGGTTGTGGTTGCACTAAATAAATTAATGGCGAGGCACTGGAACCTGCTTCTGTGGTTCGTACATTTTTTGGAAGGTGGCATCCCCGTTCTGCTCCGGGGTGTTGCCTGCCTTGGTTGCGTTTGGAGGAATGCAGGACACAGCACTGAGGTCTCCTGTTGAGGACCTTCAGTAGTTCAGTCTACGCTATGGAGTAAATCCACCTTGTTCACAGTGCTGCCAATGCTTGTTATACTGGCTCCCTTTCATGCTGTAAGAGTGAATGCAGACCTTCCTCTCATGGTATATATGTTATATATGTATGGTATATGTGTTCCTCTCATGTATATATGATAGAGTGTGTCCACCGCTCAGCCAGATTATTGCCTTCACAAGCAGATTCTGCCCTGGCCTGAGATGCACAGCCCCCAGAGCACACCTCCAAGCTGAGATTTGCACAGCAGTCAGTGGAGCTCTTCTAAAGGCAAAATTCCATTCAGCCTCCACCTTTGGCCAGCATGGATTGGGTAGGTTTGTTCCTGGCTCACAGAGCACTGGAAGGGTGTTACTTGGTGGGAGTCAAAGATGACTCTGGAGAACATTGCTGGGAAAATCATGTTCTAGGTATCTTAGAGCCCAGGGCACAGTGGTTTGGGTCTGATTCTGGGAGCCACACCTTCCCCCAGAGCTCAAATCAAGTTGCACCACTGAAAAGGCTATGGGATATAATGTGGTTCCCAAGCATCTTTCTTGTAGCCCTGTTGCTTGTTGGATACTCTTTGCTTAATGACTGTCCAGCACTGTTAACACCATCCAGAATGTGTGTTTCTGCAAACAGTAATTCTTCACACTCTCTCATGTGGTTCCTGGAAAACTTTTTTGTGTGCAGTGGTCTTTTATTTTCCATTTCCTCCAGCTCCCTATTTTTTAGCTTATACAACAAAAGACTCCACTAAATTCCTGTAATTATAATCATCCAAGCAGGCACATTCATGATAGGCTTAATAAGGCAGCAACATGTCAAGCTTTTGTTTCTGAGAAGGGGGAAAAAAGTCCTTTAGTACTTCAGTACAGTTTATGACTGTTTCTGTGTATAATTTGCAAGCCATTAAAGCCAGGCCTGGTGGTGGCCCAAAAAGGCAGAATGCAGTCATGAAAATGGAAATAATTTATGCAGTTCCGCACTGTTATCCAACTCATTGAAAGTGAAACATCCAGGAGGAATTTTAACTCATGGCTTTTGATGCTCTAACTTAGTTGTAGCAGGGGTTTTGCGAGGCAGGAGTTAACCCACTTAATTTCCATTTGTTGTGGAGTAGGGTCTTTCTCTCTCCTGGCCAGGGTGAACAAAGAGTGAACATTGAGCCATCAGGTTATTTATAATTTTAAGTTTTATTTGAAAGAGATTGGGAATATTGATGCACAGAAAGGGTATCATTCATTTGATCCCAGGGGCCCCATGTTCAGTACTGTGTGGTGGGATCAGAAATGAGGCAAAGGGGATGGCAGGAGCCTGAATGCGTGTGGTAAACGCAGCCTGCTTGCGTGGAGATGACACTGGAGCTCGGGGTCCCACTGCAGCTCTGTGTGGGCTGCTGTGATTTGGGTCAAAACCACTTTTGTCCCTTTGGGTAGCATCTTGCCAGCAGGGAATCTGCAAAATACATGTTCAGTTCTCAGCACCTTGGGGTTTTACAGTGAGGGCTTTCATGGGAATGCAAACTGTTTCACGTTCTTGTTCACCACCTGGGCGTTGTCGTGGTTTAACCCCAGCCGGCAACTCAGCCCCACACAGCTGCTCTCTCACTCCCCCCCCAGTGGGAGGGGGGAGAGAGTCAGAAGGGTGAAAGTGAGAAAACTCGTGGGTTGACATAAAGGCAGTTTAACAGGTAAAGCAAAACTGCGCATGCAAGCAAAGCAAAATGAGGAATTCATTTACTCTTTTCTAGCGGCAGGCAGGATGGGGATGCTCATCTCCAGGAAAGCAGGGCTCCATCATGCGTAAGGGTGACTTGGGAAGACAAACGCCATCACTCCAAACGTCCCCCCCCCTTCCTTCTTCCTCCCCCAGCTTTAAATGCTGAGCATGACATCCTATGGTGTGGGATATCCCTTGGGTCAGTTGGGGTCAGTTGTCCCGGCTGTGTCCCCTCCCAGCTTCTTGCTGGCAGGACATGGGAAGCTGAAAAGTCCTTGACTAGCATAAGCACTGCTCAGCAATAACATCTAATAACAGCTAATAACAGCTCAAACATCAAACATCAACACTGTTTTCAGCACAAATCCAAAACATAGCCCCATACAAGCTACTATGAAGAAAATTAACTCTATCCCAGCCAAAACCAGCACAGCGTGTGCTGTGATGTATGTCTTTAATAAAGCAGATAGGAAGAGCCGCTTGAGCTGGCCAGAGGTTCTTCCATCCTTATCAACTTACATATATTTGCAGAAAGCCCAAACCTACCAGCATGATCAGTTTTAGCTGATGTGCATTTAATCCTACCCCCTTTGACGGTGGGTGTCACAGAGCAGACCCAAGGGTTTTATCTAGGTCTTCCATCAAGTGACAACAAAAGGCAGAGGCTGTTGGGGATAACAAACAGGCTGGAGGAACAAAACCTCTCCTGCAGCTGCTGCAGACAGTCTATTTTATCACCTTTGTTCTCTTTTTAGCCACCTAACTATTCCTGGAAGAGCTAATATTAGCTCCCCCCATCTATTTCTTAGGAGCTGGGAAAACAAAAATCTGATTGAATGTCCTTGTTTCCAGGTGAACTGATGACTGATCTGTACAGTTGGCTCTGAAAACCCTGATGAGCTCTTACATCACTGGCCCTTGGTCTGGGGAGGCATTGAAATGGGTGGTTATGGAAGTGGCAGCATAAGAGGGATTAAAAATATTCAGCAATGAATTTCATCTTAGTGACAGACTGTTTGGGAGTTGCTTTCCATGCCTTCCCCGGGCATGATACAGATAGTCATGGAACATGCTTGCCTCGTTTTGCTGTAAAAAAGCAGGTCCTGAGATGGTTTCAGTAGAGGCTCGATTCTAGAAGTCAGAATTTTGGCAGGATATTTATCCAGAGTTTGACAGTATGTCTCGTCCTAACGCTTCGCATCCCGTTGTATTCGGGATGCTTAAGGATAGATTAGAGATGGGGAAGCAAGTGTAAAAATGGATTGCTGAGCTTCATGTTTATTCCCTGAGTGACATCCATAGCAATGTTGCTCTGATTGCAGGGAAAGGATGATCCTTCTAACTGCCACTCTGCAGCTCCACCTGGGACCCAGCAGACAAGTGTGCTCCTACATTTTAACATCACCAGTTAAAAAAAGCCTTTAGCTGGTGATTTTGTCAGTGAGGCACAGGTCAAAATCAACTCTGCTTCGTTCTCCCAAAGCTGTGATGTCGCTGGGGAGTGAGAGGAGCAAGCAGTGCTTTTTTTTTGAGGTGGAGAAAGCATGGCAACCTCCGTGTGGAAGGAGGGATGGGTTGTCCTTGGGTTAAGGGAAGGAAAGCAAGGCATGATGTCGGACTTAATTTGCCCAGAGCTGATGGGGTGAGACCGGGGCTGCCCTTGGTCGCAGAGGGACTGGTGGGACCAGAGCACCAGGGCCGGGAGGCAGATGGGCTGGGCATGTCTCTCCACCCGGGCTGGCTGTGTGGTCCATCAGGATGCTTTGCTGGCAACAGTGCTTGAGTATTTAGGTAACCGCTGCCTGTTTGTGGAGAGACATCAAACCCAAAGTGTCAGTGAAGGCCAGGTCAGGCGTGGAGGAGCCATGTCCCCCTCATCACTGCCTTGAGACACCTGGAAGAAGGGCTTGGTCTCTCTCAGGAGTGTGTAAGCTCAGGGGAAGATGCTGCTCCTCATGAATAAAAAAATGCGTGGCAGTCAGGACCAGAGTTTTTAATTAAAAAGCCTTTTCCAAGTAGCTCGCTGATAACAGCCATCTTGAAAAACATGAACGGTGTCATTTGGTGAGCAGTTGGCGTTGGAGCCATCTGAGGCACTGAGAGAAATTCTCAAAGATGCTGTAAAACCAGCTAAATAATTAAAAATAATAATAATAAAAAAACCTGACAACTTCAATGTTTAAAAATTAAACATTTGGATGAAATATTAAATGCTAATTATTTCCTTGCACTTGTTGCGCTGGCATCAGTTCCCTTGATGTTAGCAATATATCTTCACATATCAGTAATTGAAATATATTGTCAGCATTAGCATTACATTTACTACGCAGGCCCCAAACCCCAAAAGCTCTAAAGCACGTGTTTGATTTTAAGCGTTGAATGCTTTGAAGTCTGCTTTACTGGATTGGCCGTAATGCCATGAATACCAAAACCATCTAGCTAAATGCCACAAAATCTTTGGCCATTTAAAAGAGCTCCTGCGCTTGCTCCAAGGATCTGGCAGTCTAATTGCAATAGCAAACACAGTGAGATGGGCTTAATCGATACACAAGAGACTAAATGAAAAGCAGAATGAGAGGGCAAAAGTATATTTGGAAAGCGTTTTATGGCTTTCATGTTTTGTATGTCGTTTTAACTTTTAGTCTGTTTGGTTGAATTAATTATGTGATATTTAAAAAAAAAAATTTTAACTTAGCTAAGGGTGGGCAGATGAAAGACATGACTAGCAGAGGAAAATGCCCGCACATGTTCCGTTGTTTACCTGCTTTCCTTTCTGTGTAAGAATGTATCAGTGCCTTGATTTTTAGGAAGATGGCTGCTAATATGATGCATGAAGGAAATGTCAGTACAGTACACCCCCAAGGGCCTGATTCAGTAAGCCCTTCTTCTCTTGCTTTTGCCCCCCTGAATAATGAGGTATTTTACACATTTCTAATCATCTTGGGGGGTAGGGGAGCGTGCAAACATCTGAGAATCGTTCTTCACCTCTTACTGCACGTATTGGGAGAGTTGCTAATGTTTGCCAGGTGGACACTCCTTTCTCTGGCGTGCATCTGGTCTTGCCAAGAAACCTGCTGTTTGCTGCCATTGCTTTGGGCGCTCAGCACTGCGAGAGGGTGTCTGCGCCCTGTCCTGAGGCACCGCTTGGAGGGAGCACAGGGTGCGGATAGCCAGTGCTCCAGTTTGAGGGTTAAGAATGAAATGAGTTCACTCTTCAGCAATGCAGATCTTTAGAAATCACTGATGTCTGGAAAAATAATTTGAAGTGAAAGATTGTAGAGCCCCTTTGGTTTGAAATTAAGGTGGTTTCTTTGCAGTGTGGGATTCTCCTTCAAGAGGTGTCAGAGCCTTGCACACAGCAGAAAACTGGTGGATAGCCTTTCTCATCCTCCCCATGCTCGCCTGATAGCTAAACCACAGGCTGCTGCTGCTTCTTCAGACTTGCATAAGTTTTCATTGTGTTGACACGGCATTTCAGGCTGAGCTTGGCCTACATTTGGTGTCCTGAAATAGGAGGACACTGTGGCTGTATTTAAATGAAATTACTTCTATAAAAAGTGGAGACTGGTTTTAAAAGTTAAAGCCTTCGTTTTCGGAAACGCTGTCATTTACTGTGCAAGCGAAACAGGCAAACCACAGCCCGCTTCCCCCAGCACCCTTTCGCTGACAGTGCCCTGTGCCAAGTGCTTACAGGGGGGCGTATGTGGGATGAAATGCTTTTCATGTTGACTTACATCCTCATACAGAAGAGCTGAAGGTTAGCGTAGAAGAAGTGTGAGAGTTCATATCCCTTCTCTGGCTCCTGACCTTGCTGCCGGCTCTCCAGAGGTCTGGATGGTTGGAGCACCTCTTTGCTCATCTGCCTGAGGTTTCTCAGCTAACCCAACTGAGACCCACTGCCTTGAATCACTGTCTGGGGACAGCCCACTCTGGTTCCTAATAGCAGTTGGCATCACCCATGGCACAGAGGCTGTATTCGGATTTGCATGGTGTTAGCCTTTTAGAGAGGATGTTTCAGAGAGCTGTGGAGGGGAACATTTTGCATGGTCATGCCTTCCCAGGGCACTTCTTATTTTAGACCAGGCATGAAGGAACTCTTAAATATTTTTCAATTATTGTTTGAAATGGAGAAATTTTTGCATTTGGGGGTATTTGTCCTGCTGTTTCATCATCTCAAAGACACTCAGGCAGCTTTCTTTTTAATTCTCTCCCTCCCACCATATCAGTTCACGAGTCTTAAAAATGTTCTGGTGTGCAGTTTCAAATGGGATTTCCAAAGCAGGTGGGAGATGCACATGAATGCACATCTGGGAATAAGAGCAAGAGCCTTGCTGAAGGAAAAGTATTTGTTGATTTCTTAGAATGTGCCTTGTTAAAGGGAACAGCATCTCTTGTCTCTGAAAGAGCAGCTTGAGAAGACAGATAAGAGCAGGAGAAGCAGGGAGAGCCCAGGGATGATTTGGGATTCCCAAAGTTTGGCTCAGTCTGGAAGTGATATTGTGGGACATGTTTTCAGCCTGAAAGCGCTTCTGTAGGATTGAAGCTTGATACTAAATGTTCAGCTTTTGCTGAATGGCTTTGGAGAGAGAGCAAGGGATCTAGATGAGAAATCCATGTCAGGTCTTCCCACTGCACACTAAAAAGAAAAGGAAGCAGCAGCTTCCTGCTCGGTGTCACACGATTACTGCAGCTTGGGCAGGTGGGGTGATCACCACACTGCTGAAGAAAAACGTGCTTCTAAAAGGGTAAATAAATGGTGATTTGTTCTTGGAAATGATAAGTGGGGGTGGGACAGATGGCTCAGGGGGCTTGTGCTGAGAAACGAGTTCGTTCTAAATTACTGCCTGTCCTGCCCAACTTGCTGGTGGGGAGGGAAAGCCAGCAGGGAACTGTGCCTTTTTGGCAACTCCTCTGTGATGCGGAGTGTTCGTGCCTCCTGTCCAATTGCTCAGGTACCAATATCTGTGCACAGATGGTAACTGAAAGTGCTTTGAGGGCACAGACTTGTCCATCTCCACATCCAGGAGCACTGTATGTGGTGTCCTCGTGTCAGTGAGGAGCTGGTTTGCTCTGAGGAGGAGTTGGATGAGGTCCTACCTTGGGGCAGAAGTTGGCCTTATTATGGCAATGTCATGAGAGGATGAGGAACGGACTGATGCTTTCCTCTTTTTGGGAGGGTGGTCTCTCTAAGTCATGTTTAATGAATGGTGCAGCGAGGCTTTTGTTGCTAGTGCTTATCCGATACGTGTTTTGGAGTCTCGAGGGTTGTTAAAGCAGCATCTATACCCAACTCTAAATTCACTAATAACTTTTAAAAGCAGAAACAATTAGCAGACTCAGTGGGAGAAGAGCTTTCAGGGAGAAGCAATTTAATGTGCTGAAAGACTGTGTATGCAACATAATCAATGTAGTGTACTGTATGAACATACCAGAGGTGGCTTTCTAGCAAGCTTCACGTACACTGATTTTTCAGGCTTCAATAGTCTTCGTAAACTCAAGAAGGCACTAAGCTCCTTGAGGGAACAGATAAAGCAAGTGGACAAAAAAAAGTAATTTCATCAAGAATAAATTGCCCTGTTGTTGCTACCAATGTGCTCACAAACAGCTCCAGTCATGGAGCATTAGGTGTTTCTTATGGAGCTTTTGCAGTGTACCTTGGCTTCCCTAGGCAGGTCAGACCCACAGTCCTCCCATGATCACCAAGGATAACTCCTTGTCAATGAGCTCCATAGATGTTTGAAGGTATTACTAAAACCTGTAGGCTTTATAGGGAAAGCTTGCAGGAGGAGCCGCTTCCTGGTGAGGAAACTGCAGGGCTGCCAAAGCTTGCCGCACTTTGTCGCTTCTCAGCCTGGCGTGCTCTCATCCTCATGCTTGGGGAAAAGTTTTGAAATTAAGGGTGTTTGCAGTGAATAACAGCTCCCTGGTGGCAGCACTGCGGGGCACTGCCTTGTCCCTGGCAGGGCAGCAGACACGAATGGAGCAGGATTGCTCATCACATCCAGGATGGTCGAGAAGGAACTAGTTTCCAATCTCCCTCGCACTCCTGTGGTGCATCTAGGTTTGGTCGACTTATTTGAGACCTCCAAGAGAAATGGGGCCGGCATGAAGCTCCCACATGCTATCTGCAGAGCTATGCGAGATTGCCAGGGATTTTTGAGTCCTGCTCACACGCATTCCCCTGGGGAATGTTCCTGCTGGCACCATTGCCCATCCTGTATCGTTACACTGAGAGCCACTGAATGAGCACAACAGCAATATAACATTTTGGGGTTTTGCAATGAATCCAAATGTAAAACTCCTGTTGGAGGCAGTAGGACTGCAATGTCTGATAAGACATTTCCCCTCTTCATTATTCATTGTGACTAACACAGTGGTGATGGACCAGTGTGCACCCAGGCTTATGCTGAACAGTTTCGTTAAGGGCTGCTTGAGTATTTGCCATTGAGATTGTGGGTTTTGGTCAGAAAACTAGATTTACAACCAGTTTTTGTGTTCATTCTGCTACCTGGAAGTTTTTCACTTCTTTCTGAGGGTGCAGGCTCAAATAAGAAAAATCAGAAAGTTTTAAGGCGCTGAATCGTAATCGAGTATCTCTGTCAACACACTTAGCTTTTATGTTTTAGCTGAAACTGAAAATTTTCTCAGAAAGCTTGTTTAAAAAAACCCAAAAAACAAACAAAAGCCCTCCACAACCTAAGCCTGTTTTAATATCTGTGAGCATTTTGTGCAGAAGTCACAGTTTTCTGATCAGCTCCATGATGGCTATGGTACAGTGTGCATCTGAGTGTTCTTTACTTTGGGGCTTAATCTATTGTACAGTATTTCTGTGGGCTGTCAAATGATGGCTGCCTTCAACAACTAGCTCCATTTCAGTGAAAGCGAAAGTGAATATTGTATACAATTCCTGTAAATGAGTGTAAAATGATTTGAGGTCTTACGAGATTCAGCATTAAGAATATTACAAAAAAGTGAATACTTAAGAGCCGCTAAAGCTCAGCCCTGTTGCTTGGTCTGTTTTACGTAGGCTTGAAGTCAATGGGAGCAGAGAACGCCTGGGGTATCGCAGGAGTTGGCCCCATGCGGGATGGGGGACCAGAGCTGTTATTAAATGTTAAAAATAACATTGAAATACAAGAAATAATGGGGGGGGGAGGAGAAAAGAAAAAACTTGGGGGGGGAGAGATTATAAAGAGCTGTTTTCTCTCATGCAGTTTTCATAGCCACCAGGGCCAAAATGATACTAGGAGGTTTAGCAACAGAAAATAGAGCCTGAGCATCATGTAAGAAATGAAAAGAGTATGAGCTATGAATGGAACAACAACTGGCAGACCAGAAGGATTGAGCAGATATACTGTGGTGCCTAAATATGTCAAATCCAGGCTTGCTATTCTGAATGGGATGCATAGAGGGCAAGAAGTGCTTATTCCATTTTTTGTTGCTGTTTTTTTGTGGCGTTAATTGATTTTTGAAAGAGGTTTCCCATTGTTTTTCTTTTAAAACCTCAAAGTCAGAGGGGAAAGTCTAGATTACTGCCAGGGACTTTGGAGAAGAGATAAGACTCCTGATGAATAATCTCTCAGTGCTGGGTCCCTCCTGAAAACGTGGCCTTCCTGTTGCTGAAGTACTCAGCAAAATGGTTTTCTGGTTTCCAGCTGGAACTGTAGGTATCAAAGCAAATCATTTAACAAAAAAATGTTCTCTAATGAGAGCAATTCTGGGAATCTTTGCCAAAATCCAATTTTTCTTTGGTTTCCAGTAAAGTTTTGCAAGCTCAAAAAACTCAGGAAATGTGGAGGAAATTTAACCAAATAAACCTGAGCATCATCAGAGTTTCTGGTGTAATCAGAACATGGCTAAAGAACTATCTGCTTTATTTTGAGTTGGAAAAGTTAACTCACTCTCTCCTTTTTGGATTAAACAAAATTTCTCTCCTTGTAGAAGAAAACTGTTTTGTTTCTAGTCTGGGAAAAAGTCATGTCACTTGGTCATGAGAAATGTGATTAGAAGGGTGCTGTGACAGCATTCTGCCCTTGCTGGTGCTGGTTGGGCCAAATGTGCTGACATTTTCAGAGAGAACAGGAGGGAAATGAAAGTTATTGAGTATACTTCATCCAAGAAAGGCTCAAACATCTCTTGTGCCCACCAGAAACCAAGTGTGGACACAGGGCTCTCATGGCATATCACTGTCTCTGTTAAATTCCCCACCTTTTGTAATAAGTCATATTCTCTCCAACATGTGTAGTGACTGGACCTGAAGAAGAGGCTGATTGTTTTACCACCAAGGAAAAATTATCAACCAATAACTAGGAATTTATATCATCCTGTAATGACTTCAAGCAATATGCATTTTATCTCCATTTAAAAAGTATACATATATTTAGGTAAAACTAGGTCACAGCCCCAGACTTTGTGTAAATCGATAACACTACTCCCAGTGACACAAGGTTTTGCCGTCCTTGGGAAAATACATTCGCCGGGACTACAGCATGCGCTGGAACTAGGTTTAAACCAGGTGTGTGGTCAGTGTTTTCGAGCAGTTCCTGCGTGAAAATCCACTTCACATTTGTGGGCAGGCAGCGAAGAGCTCCTTGCTGATGCATCTCCACTTCCCATTCGGCGAGGTTATAACTAGCCTGGGTATGTCGCAGAGTGCTCTGAAGACATCTTTTAAATACAGTTAGTCCCAAAGAAGATATGAAAATTTTGCAAAACCTTTTTGTCTACTGAGTTCATGTGTAATATTGATCCACTGGCTGACATTTTTGATGTATGACCAAAGTAACTAAGGCTATGCAGCTGTAAGTGAAAGCATCTTTGTGCCAGAAACTTTAGCAGTGAGCTACCACATAATGTGGACATTTTACTTGGAAAGGAGAAATTGCTTAAGTAATTATGCAGTGCCTAATAGGTGAGTCATTAGCTGCTGTTTGCCAATGAGATGCATCTCTCAGGTACGCTGTTACTTGCCGTGTTGGCATTGCTTTGTGCTGACTGGGAGCTGGGGCATTCTCCCAAGATGTGGCTGTGTTTCAAAGCTGGCGGAAATTCTGTATGGTTTTATGTGTCTTTATAATGAAAAGGCCCATATATCAGTGAGAGATTACAGTCATTCAGAGACGCACAGGAAGCTCCCCCCCCCCCCCCCTCCGTTTTCCTATTTGTCAATGGCATGGGATCAGCGTGTTCTTAATAGAGCGGTCTGCAGGAGACTTAATCAAATTCTCTTAATGGCAGAGCTGACACCTGAGCGTCACTATCCACTGAAGGTATCAGCATTAGGTATTTATATACCCAAAACTGTGCACCAGTCGTGCTTATCCAGACCCAAAGTGGGGTAATGGCAGAGAACTGAGTTTATTCGTAGAACACAGCAGCCAACATACGGCTGCATAGTGGAAGCAGAGTAAATCATAAGCCACACATTCCTTTTTAAGAACGTGTATTTCACATCTTTTCACACAGGAATATTTTTGTGATGCCTCTACAGTTAGTCTGCTGTCCCCAAAAGGCTACGTTTATGTTTTCCCAACATGGCTTAATTAAGAAAAATTGTGTTTTATCAACAATTCTGTACGTTTCAAACCCACCCCCTTCAAAAAAAAAAAAATACCCCAGCAAGATCCAGGTGGTAAATGGCAAGCAGACTGCTTGGTTCAGCACACTCAAAAGGAGTTTCCTGGCTGCATGGATAGCCTCCGGTGCAGCTTTGTTGAACCGTCTTGTGCATTTCATGTATTTCAAATGCCATTATAGGTCCCGACTGGCAGAGAGTTTAAGCAAGCAAAGGCCACACGCCCAGTGTTTGTTTTAGTACTGTGCCTTTGATTCTATCCTGTTTTTTTCACAGTTGAGATTTTAAGGAGTCTCAGTGATTGTCTTTGGCCATGGGAATCAGTGTGTCTGCTTGTTGTGTTTCCAGAAGCTTTAGATTTGGGGGGAAATTTGAAAAGATGAGCTTGCAGTCTTACCTGCCTTATGCAAGTAATCTTGCATATTTCTTTCTTGAGGGACTTTATGTACATCTTTATTTTGTGAAAATCTAGGGTAAAAACCAAAAATCTACTGTTCTTGTAGATAGAATACAGGAAAATTTTCAATGGCTGGCTGTATCACTTACTTCTCATGCCATATTCTAAACATTGTTAAAATTGTCAGTTTACAAGAATTACACTCTCGGAGGCGTTAGGATACTCATCCTGCCTGACAACATCCCTTTCTAAGAACCTGTGAAGATTAGTTTGTAGCGTAGATTTTTCCCGTGTTGAAGTTTATAAGGATGAAAAGCCCCATGTAGAATATATCTATGCAACTTTAGTGACAAAAATTGCTAAGCACATTATATATAAATAGCAAACTGCCTTCTTTAGGGACTGATACAGACTGCTCTTGAGATAGCTAAGTAGACAAGTACGTAGTAAAAGATGGGTATATTTAGCACTCCAGAAGGCGATAGATGGTGTTCTGACTTCACATCACATGGGCTTTTAAAGTCTTTACCTCTCTGTAATCCCTCGTACTCAGCAGTGATGTTGTGGCACATTTGTGACCTAATTATAAGCTTCGCTGCCAGTCAAAGTACCAAATGGCAAAGGAGAGTTTTGGAAGGCAAAGGGTGGACCTGACTCTCATGAATCATGAGTAGCTGGGAGGGAGATGCAGGAAAAGGCTGGGCGGTTTAATGGGATTCGGATTAAATATGGTTTAATGGGATTTTGGCATAAATGTGGTTTTTAACATCTGCCTGCCTCATTGGTTCTTGCAGGCATCTGCTTGGGTGAATATATTCCGGTTTGCATCCACTTCTTCAAAAATCAACACTTAAATTATTATGTTCATACAAAGAGACTGATCTTGCAAAAGCCCCTGCCAGGCTTGACACAGTACATCTCCTTAGGGGCAATGGGAGAGAAGTGGCTGAGGTAACGGCCAGAGGGGTTGTGGGGAGCTCTATTAACATTTCCCAGACCAGTTCAAAACAGGTTTTCTTTCTGAATGTTTTTTTTCCTGGTTGTGCAAATTTGTGCAAAGCTTGAGACCTTCCCACTTCAAACTCACCCTCTTTTCTCAAGGCTGTTGAAAAGACTCTGATATGCTTCTGATTGGCATGCAAGCCTGGAAAAACTGCAGTGAGTATTTGCAAGTGTTATCTTTGAATCAAAACCACCAACTCACTTGGACAGCATCCTTCACTTCTTTCTTCCTTTTTCCCTAGCCTTTTATAAGAACATTTTTTGCTGTTGTTGAGAATATTCATCCAGCATTCATACCCACACACATACATTTTGTGCTGATGTAATGACGTCTGTTATTGAGTGTGACTTTTTTTTAGCTAAAATAAATGAAATGGTAGAGTTGTATTGCAGTTAGTGGAAAGGAGCTGTCTTGAACTGGTATTGCCGTGTTGTCTTCCTTCCAAGAATGCTGACCTTCTAAATGATGCTGCATTTATTTAAAATGAAGGTCATATACCATGCTAGTTATCCTTAGAGGATGGGTTGAGTGGCAGAAGGCTTATGTGAAAATAAGTCCCAGCACTCCTATAAATAGAGAAGCCATGTAACCAAATCAGGGAACCTAAAGCATGGTATGGAGCTCGGTATTTTGTGATCTTTAAAATCCTTGAGCAATACTAACACTAAGATAAGTATATTCAGAAACAATATATTGTGGAGCTTTTCGTATTATATCATCTCAAGTTATACACTTCGTTTGTCTCACTAGTGCTCTCTTTGTGCGGTCAGACCATCTCAGGGTGACTTTTTTTAATGCCTCGTGCTTTACTACAAGCACACTGACATTGTAAGGTGTGAGCAGACCTGGCAGACTGACTGGTGTGGGATGATACGGTGAGAATAAGTGTGGAGCGGCTCTTGTATGTTCTTGGCAATGGTGCATTAACAAGTACTAGTCTCATAAAGTGGAACGTTGTGGAGAAGTAAAACAAATGCATGCAGGAAAAGCATGTCCATAAGTGACTCTGACTTGTAGGCATCTAGTGAAAGCAGGCTGAATTTTAGATGCCAGCTCATTGCATCCTATTCTGTATAGTGCTGATGGGGAGTGGCTATTGCAAAGGATTTAATACCTTTTCTGGGCTTAGTACCTGCTGGGGTGATTGCTGGCTCCCTGGGGGTTTTGGGGGACAGACACACTGGGACAACTCCATTTGTTTCCAGGAATTGCAGGGTCATTTTCCATCCCCTTAATTTCCAAGCCTCCAGCCACTAGAGGGAGAGAATGCTACATATTTATGGCTTCACATGTGCGTGGGGATGTGCATTTAATAAAGGAATTGCCTTTCTACAGAAAGGCTTTCCAGGCAGTACTATAGCTGGTTTTAACCCCTTCATTTATTTGACTGCAGTTTTATAACTGCTCCTGAGATTTGACCTTGGTAGACTTCTGTTGGTTTATGACTTAAAATTGTAAATGCTCTGGAAGATGTTAGATGATCCTTGTCCATGTTTTACACCCTGTGTTTGCTGTTGAGCATCCTTGCTGTGAAATGGCTTCCATGGGGAAACCTTTGGCTCCTCCTGGATCTGTCTGTCTCCTCATGTTACTGCCCACCCCGCTGCACTGATACAGCATAACATACAGTGTGGTGATGCAGAAATGAAAGATATGGGAACAGCGGGAGAGCAATACCCCTTCCTACTGCTTTCTTCCTGGCAAGCCAGAGACTCTTTGAGCCTATGGCCTGTTTCTTCTGCAATAATAAAACAAGCCCAAGGGGGATCTCATTTCATTTGGAATTAAACTATTGAGTTAGTAATTGTTGTAGGCAGATGAGCTTTAGCAATTGCAAAGGACACTAGCAAGGAGCTGTAGGTTCAGGGAGGGGAACAAGGGTGGAAGTTTTAATAAGGCAGTGTCAGAAAGTGAATTTTGTATATTTTTCAAAAATGAAACAAGATTAAAACTTTCTTTTGCAGATTAAGCTCAGTGGGGGAGACGCGTGGACTGGCTGTGTCAATGAAAGTCTGATGAGGGGACTGTGGGACTTGGAGGGGTCTTGAAAAGTAGCCTGGGATGAAAGCAGCATGCTCAGTGGGTTTGAAGAGCTGCAACCTTCGGTCTGAAATACTATTTATCAGGTGAATTTACATCCCTCTGCAGATGGTGGGCGGGGAAGAGAGAGTCTCTCTGCCTTTCTTTTAACTCCAGTGGGTGACTCAAGGCAGTGCGCTCTCAGAAGGGAAACCTCATGGTGCTTTAGCAGCCTGAAGTATTGAAGGAGAGCATCTCTCTGGGTAATTTTCCTGACTCTGAAAGTCAATAGTTCCAGTTAATAGAGGGACTCAGCAAAGAGGTTTCCTTAGCTGATTGGAGCTGCAGATGATGCTCCAGCATAAGAAGTTCTCCTGGTGAGGTTGGGGCCAGTCCCAGCTGCTCTTTTCCCTGCCTGTTTCACTTGCCCAGCTGTACCCTGGCTGGCGCAGCTGATGGCAGGCACGAGAAAGCAGAGAGGGAAATGTGTGGGAAGGCGCTAGAAACCTTGAGATTGACCTTACCCAGGCACATTAGAAAAATATGCATGTAAAGACTAAATAGACATCATCCTAGAGAAGATGGTCAAAACACTCCTCGTTGTCCTGTGTCTGTCACTGGACGTCCCATACTTGTATGGCTGAGGTTCGGCCACGCCGGGAGCCCTCCCTACTCTGGTGTGCACTCCTCTCCGCGCACCTTGCTTGGCTAAGGGTCTCTTACCATGTACTTGTAACTCAGACCAACTGAAGCTGTGAAAACATGGCTGCAAACTGAGTTGCTTACGCTCAGCATCCAGGGCCACAGGTCACAGCTTGTATTAAATAATAGAGCTAGAAGAGCGACGAGTGAATATGAAAGACTTCTCCGCATCACTCTGTGCATTTTGATGAACTGTGGCCATAACCTTATAAATATGACCTGCTCGTTAAGCCTTCGCCTGCCTGATGGAGATGCGAGGTCTTGGGAGACCAGTCTACTTGCCTTCTGTGCAATAGCTTTGTTTATTGAGAGCCAAGCTGTAAAATTGTTATTCAAGCAGTAATCCCGTGGACTGCAGTGGGAGCTCTGCCCTGGCTGGATCACACCGTGCCATCTCACCGCTGTGGTTTCTGCAGGTGCAGATATCTCAACAGGAGGAAAAATATTTCTGTTCAGGGTTTAGTATATATTTGTGGGTGTAGGACCAGGTCGGGATGCCTTATCTGAGGGCACCCAGCTCCAGTGGGATCCCCACTGGCTTTGGGTAGGGGAGAGGGGACAGACAGGAGCTCGGGTGTGAATCTAGCTTTTGATGTTGTGACAGGGGAGGGCTGCAAGAGCCCCTAGGCCATGAGGCATGGCCATGCTGTGGGCCCCGGAGGCTCTGTCTCCGGGTCCTGCAAGGGAACATCCCTCCAGGCAAGACGGAGGAGCACAGTTGCAGGGTATATGGCTTTGCCAGTCCCTTCTGACCTTAAAATGCATGACCCGGGGGAGCATCTACTGTTTCCCTGTAGATCTTCTTGCGAATAGTGTGAATATTAAGCTCTAGTTTTCTTTAAAAAAATTCTTTTTTGGCTGCAGATCTCTCTCTAAGTACACAAACGAAATGAATTTATGTACGAGCATTGTGCTACTTGTAAAGCCCTTTCTTTTTCAAATTTAGTTTTATTCCTTTTTTTTAATCTCTCTAGGATTTTCCCTGAATAAGCAGAACTAGGGCAGTGCTGGTAACAGATGGGCATGAAGAAGACTTGGGTGCTGGAGAGGCTTTTAACGGGCTTGGGGATCTGAAGTGGGGCGCTTTCCTTATCACCCTAAGAGTTTAATTTGACTGCAGGTTATTAATTTTCGCCTGTAAAGCAGAGGTCTTAGCAACAGAGCGCGTTCCTTGGCAACAGACTGCCATGGTTTAATTAAAGCAGGTGTGGGAGTTTTAAAAATGCCACTGTTGGAAAAAGTTGAAAGATATTAGCAAATCAAATGGGCTGAGGCATGAGTCGTCTTGTCAGTCAGACGGGGGTGACAAGGAAAAAGGAATAGTAAACAAGATGCAAACCGTGGAGGCAACCTGGCAAAGGAGCAGTTCTGGAAGGGAGGCAGGTACGGGACTTGAGTGTTTTGCTGCCTTCCCAGGGGCTGGGCTGTGGCTCGCCCTGGCCATCCCACAGGACAGCGTGGAGAGGGTGGGAGGAACATCTGTGTGTCTGGGAGATCTTGTGCTGTGAACCGAATAGTTTATTAAAAAAATTGCTTTTTCAAAACAGGTTTCCAAACTGTGGTTTTCCACTAGGGCTTTCATAAAAGTTATAGTTTGTTTTTGTCCTCTCAAGAATTGAAGCTGTCATTTTGTTAGTAAAATCAAACAAAAAGTCCTCTGAGGAGAGTCTGGGGACAGCATGGCTGTGGCCCGTTCCATCATTTACCTCCTTTACCGTAGGAGCAAGCCGTGTGTGATACGCACCTCTGCCTGGAGCTAGCCTGGTGTCTGTCTGCACTGTGACTGCTAAATACAAATATACCAAATAATTAATAATGCCAAATATGCAATAAAATTAGAAATAACTCTAGTTTGTGCCAGCATATAAAGTGTACATACACGTAGCTGATCTGGACAGGAGAGGTGGTTTGGAGCAGAGAGAGACAAGTTTGGGCTCCCCTGTCTGTCCCTGCCACTGTTTTGATGTGTTACCTTGGGCAAGTCAGGGGAAGACCTTATGCCCCTGGTTTGCAGCTGCAAGAGGGGGATAATAATCTTTTTCCCTTTCTGTGGTAAACAGCAAGATCCTGATTGCTTACATCAGAGCAAATGATTTTTATGCACTTGTTCAAGTCCTATAATTTATGACTAAAACTGTCTTTGTGTCAGGGTTAGTTCAGGAGGACACTTGTATCTGGATTTTCCGAATATGTCATCTCCTATTAAAGAACCAACAAACTATCTTGTAATGTACCATAAACAATAACAATGCTTTGCAAGAGCCCGAAGCACTGCGTTACTGCCGTGCTAATCTGAGAGGCGCTGGGCAATTGTGAAAGTATTCCATAGGGTTTGGGTTTTTTTCTGAAGGAAGGTACGTGTTTCATAGCTGTGTAGCGTGGCTGATGGGTTTATAAAGCCAGGCCGGATAATTCCTGGTAGAGGTTAGACAAATTCCCCTCCTTTCTCTTGAACTAACCTGCAGGGTTTGCTGCCTTTTCTTTGCAGTTCAATAGAGACAATGGCTGCAAGAACATATTTGTGCTCTCTAATATGTAGTGAAGAACATCTGCCTTCTGCAGCAATGAAATAACCATTGTGTGACAGGGCTCTCTAAAGAGCAGTGTCAGGCTCCCACTTGAATGAGGCAATTCAGGGCTGGAATTTTGATGGGGAGGCGTTCTCTGGGGGATGTTCTCCAGTGCCTCCAGTGAACGTTGTAGTTGGGGAGGAAGGAGAGAGTGGGTAAAAAGCAAAGGAAGGGAAATCCCCGTGTGAAGGCAGCAGCAGGGGAGGGAGAGAAGCACCTTGGAAAAAGTTTCCACATCCAGAGAGTGGTTTATAGCAGTATTCTTACAGTGGGATTAAATAAAGGAGGCCTTGAAGATCTAAAGGAGATTTCAGTGGTGATGTGGTAATATAATATAGTGAAGAAAAGAGATTAGAGGCAGGTAAAATCCTGTAATGCTGCTGTGCTTCCTTTACTGCTCTCACAGGTCGCAAGAAAATTAACCATCGGGTTTGGGATCCCAGTGTTGTGTTTTGGATCTGTCTCAAACCAGGGATCTGCACCCAAAAGCTGCCCTGCAATACCGCAGCATAATAGTATATAACGGTGGGAGGGCAGGGTGGGTGTCTGCATATATTGGATCGGACAGCGGATTGCAGTGGGAATGTCGTTAAAGTCTCATGTGTGTCACTTACATGACTCCAAATGTATTGGATGAGGTACAAGGATGGAGATTACTTTTTGCTTTTTTAGCAGTGTGATGTGATAGTAAGTGTCCGTCTGCTCATACCCATTTGCTTTGTTTTTGAATCACTCTCCAGCTGCAAGTAATTAGGAGAAAAAAGTTACACATGGAAAAGTGGCATTAATATAATAATTATAGCCCTTATATCAGTCACAACTGCTACTACAGAGCAGTTTCCAGGTAAATCTTGTCCCTGCCTTGCCATCTCTACTCACCTGTGAAGTCATTACACATTATGAATATCAGTAACTTGGTAGTCAGCGGTAGACCCCAAACTGGTCTGGACTGTCAAAGGGAAGATGTACCTGTGATTTGGCACTACCTTGTCTGTAGCCAGCTGCCGCATATGAAGATGCACGGGATGGTCCGCTCAGGCTGGAGGCGCAGGTCGTGCGGTCTGAGGCTGCACTCTGCCTGCTGCTGCACCACAAATGCAGGTCAGTTGCTTGGCTGCGGAGAATTTCAGGGCTGAGTGTGAAAGAATGATCCAGCGGTGGGCTGGAACAGTTTCCCCCAGCCCTTAGTGGGTTGGAAGGATGCTCCACGCTGCGAGAAGTTTTATTAGTCTGTACAGATTTAGACCAAGTGGCTGGATTATCCCAAAAGTTGGTTGATCCAGACCAAGAGTGTGGTAAAAGGAATTGTGCAGGCAATGGGGATCCAGAGGCAGCTATCAGAGGCTGAAATGCACCAGCTGGTTTTGGTCCTTGTGCTGTAGGGAAAGAGACTTTTAGAGTCTGTGACAGGTAAAATGTTACCAGACCACAGTTCTGCTGAGAATGAATGGGACATTGTGTTATCAGTGAGAAATATAGGTGTTCTAACAGGGGACTTATTCTGGAGCGATCCCCCAGACAAACCAAGGACCCGCTCTGCTCACCTAAGCAAAATCTACTCTCTGCTTTCCCAGCGGGACTTCGCGCTTTGTGTTGTCTCAGGTGTGCGAGTCACCCCTGGGGACTCCGGCGCAGCACTGGCAGACCTCCAGCTGATGTGAACCTCTGCAGAAGTGCTGACAGGCGGCTGTGACACATCCCCACCTTCCATGGCCAATGGAGTGGTGGGGAAGGGATAGCTAAAAGGACCTTATTCTATTGCCTACATCTTCAGTGCGTTTCTAGAAATAGAGGGATTTCCTCAAATTATTTCAAGCAATATTGAATTATTCACTGTCACTGGTAGTAGAAATCACATTTTTTGTAAGCTAAATCACAGGGCAGGAGCCTGCAGTGCAAACTCCGTGCCCAAATACTACACACTTCAAGTTGCCTCTGTTTCCCCTTAGGCAATATGGATTTTACTACCAGTGCAGTGCCCATAGGAGTGCCCCATAGTGCTCTGTGTGACTCCCAGCTCTGGTGTGCTGTTTGAAATACTACCTGTCCGGTGTGTGCTGGTAGGGCTACCCATTGTGCCTTCATGTGCACTCGGTTGCAAAATCCCCGTTCAGACATCCGGCACAGGAGCCAAGACACAGTGCCCTTCCCTGAAAGGCAGGTGCTTTCCTCCGTTGTGGGGTTGCTCCAGTGGAGAAGCTTGCAAGTGGCCCTTCCAATTGCACCCTCTGCTCTGGCAGGGGCTCTGCGTTTGGTCTCCTGCCCACTGGCTGGCTGCAAAATGCTTTGGATAGAGAGTGAGGCAACAGAGGTGCATTTTCTTGGCAGGGGAAATGCAGCTGGGTTCTTTCTGAGATTGCATGTGCCAGAGAGAATCGCTGCCCCACTGATCCGGGCAAGATTGGATTTGAGTGCAGGCTGATGCTGATTCAGGGATTTGGCTAATCTCTGGTCCTTGTTGCCTTTTGTCACCTTTGCAGGGAGCAAGAATTAACCTGGCAACCTTTGGTTTACTTCTCAAATCAGCTTAGCATAAACAAGGGATAGGAAGTGAAACAGTGGAATATTGCCTTATTGACGGGCCTAATCAACAGCTGACAGCAGTAGGAGAGAAATCGGTATAATTTCTGCTTGTGCGTAATAAGCCTCAACAACAAAAATTGTCCTCCTCCTCCTCCAGATCCACTTTACCAATTAGAGCAACAGAGTGGGATGTGCCAGGCAACTTCTCCCTCCATTTGCGCTGCCTAGATTAAGATGGGTGTAACTTTGACCGAAGTTAGTGGAGTTACTGGGATGATGCAGTGCATGTTTTAAAGATGATCTTGTGCTTAAGAGGGTCTTTCTTGTATTATTTGTGTGTGTGCTTGACAATAATGCAGATCGCTCATTTAATATTTCCTTGTAGAAAAAACATCTACCCTTCAATTACAGATAACCTGATCATTGCTTTTATTTTTAGTCCAATTTTGTGAAGGAAACAATGCCCATGCATTCAGGATGTCTGTCTGTCTGTCAGTTTTTCTGTCCCAGCTCTCCTCAACCCCTACAGCTTTTGAATCAGTTGGTGAAGTTGCACCGGATCTGACTGACATCCCAAACAGATGATGTACCTATGAGTTCTGTGAAAACCAGGGCTGCACAAAGATGTGGCCATCACAGGCGGTAGGCGATTGGGCTTTCCCCGGGGAGGAGGTGAGGAGCACACCCAGACTGACCATGCATACATTCCAGAACAGTTTTCAGACCAGAGTCCTCCTTTGGATGTAAATAACTTACCTGGGATTTCTGTCACTTAACATAGGAAACTTAGGCAGAATTCCAGAGTTTGGACATCTGTAAGCGTTTGCCTCCTGACGCTTTCTTTTGTCAGCCATCTCTGGGAATAATGATGGCTGTCAGTGCCTACATAAAAGGTGATGGACTTTGATGTAACTAGAGCAGGCTACGTGGGGCCCAAGCAATGCAAAGATGCTGGGCAGCATCCCTTCACTCTTGCCTGTACTTTTGTTCTGTCCTATTTAAATAAATAAGTGAAGACACCTAGGCTCTGATCCCTCGCGCATGCTGCTGAATGGCGCAGGACTAGCAGAAAGTGGCAGTCACGAGGAGCTGCATGTTGTTTCCTGACTCAGAATCTCCACCAGCTGCAGGAAAAAGGTTGACTCCTCCTCCAGTCAGGAGTAGGAGATTCAAATGCCCTTCTGCCCTTGAGGCAGGAGTGCATGGAAAAAAACCCCATTCAAACACAACCCTAAATCCTCTGCAAATGTAATAGAGGAGATTGTAGCTTCTCTACAGGTTTTGCAGTATATCCTGTATATGGATCCAGTAGATCCAGCATACCCAGTGTATATATATCCCAGCTGTGGGTTTCTGTACCCAGAGCAGGATGTCAGCCATTTCCCACATTGTCTCCATGATTTGTACCTGCCCTCTCCTGCCTCTGAAGCTAGCTGCAGGCTTCACCAGCTGCCCAAGAGGAGATATCAGGAATATTGGTGGGGTATTTTGACTGTATTCAGATGTGTGTGGGCTGCCCCTTCCTGCGGGCAGTGAGCTCCAGGAGGATGGGCAGAGGGCTGTGGCGGCAGCACAGCAGCCTCTTTGAATGGCCTTGGCCAACTTCTTTCGATCTCCACGTTGCCTCTGTAAAGTGGGGAGAACCATGTCGACATACGTGTCCCAACTGGAGGAATCGGGAGGATTCAATCCTGTTTGCAGTTGGCTGTCCACATCCCATATGCTATCGCCACCTCTCCTAACCAGCGCCAGACAGACTGATCTCATCTACCCCGGCATGGTGGGTGGCCGTATTGATGATGAACGCTTAATGAAGTGTCTTTTCTTTTCTAACTGTGTGTGGGGCTGTCATTTCCTTCCTCTGACCAGAAAGTAAGGAAGAAGCAAGGGGAGTGGGCAGGGGGATTAAAACTTTTAGCGGGGATCAGAGCGCGGTGCTGGGGGGAGGATAACCCTGGGCAGGTGCAGCACTTTTCTGGGCTGGGAGGTTTGTATTGGTGGGAAGGGGACTTATTCTGTATGTGGAGAGCAGAGTGAGAACTCGCTGCCCTTCAAAGTCAGCAAAATCCCCAGCCCCTTGCTGAGCGAAGAGGCATGTGCTGGCTCTGCAGATTTGGGAGTCCTGTAGTGCCCGGGGCGAGGGTGACCGGCCACTGGCAGGAGGGCAGGGGTGCTGAGTGCCTGCGGGGAGCCTCCCGAAGTTCTTGTAGCTCCCCCCTCCCTCCCCTCCGCTCCCCTCCTGCAGAGTTTCAAAGCATGGCAAGGGAAGAAAAGGACATTCCCCTCCCCTCAAATCCCTCGGTCTGTGACTGAAATAACTAACTACAATGCCAGGTAGTGAGGAGGCTGCTAATAACGTGCTCTTGGCAGGCACGGGATTGCCAGGCTGAGGGATGTCTGACTGAAAGCTCCAGGCTAGGGTGGGGGTGGGGGGCTTCTTTTTTTTTCCTGCCAGCTCTCGCCAGGCAGTAGGGATTTTTTTTTTTCCCCTCCCTGATAATAAGGACATCATCAGAAGCAAGATGCAGTGGCTAAGGGATGGACCAGGAATGGTGAGTTCAGGTAGCTATGTCTTTCTCTTTTCCTCTTATTGCAGTACTCTGATAGGGAAATAAGCCTCCGTCCTATCTCCTGACTCCTCCTTTACTCCCTGTCCTTGAAACCATTGATCACTCTGTAGCCATTTTATGGACTCTGCATTCCCAAACTGCTGAGCAAAAGAAGAAATTAAAAGGAAGGAAGGAGGATGTGCATCTGTTGGGGCGTGGGAGGGGGGGAGCGGCACTTGGCAGGGGCTGGGGAGGTGGGTTTTGGTAGGGTGAACTGGTGGGTTTGGGGGGGAAAGCAAAGGATTTGCCAGGTGCTCGCATGTGGGGTGTGTGGTGTAACAGCAAGGGGAGAGGACTGGAAGGAGAGGAGTACCGAAACGGGGATGCTGGCTGTCGGCAGCGTTACCGCCACTGGGACCTGTCAGATCTGCCCCTTCTGTGGATGATGAGTTGCGGTGCAGGGGGAGCCTGCATTTGCTGCTGAGCTGGAGTGTCCCTGCCTTTGCTTGCATCAGACTGTAAAACATTCCTCTGAAGTGCAGAGGCTTCAGAAAAGCAGTTTAAACAGTGACAGCTCTGCTCCATAAAAAAAAAAAATTACTGGTAATTTGCAGGTGCCCTCACTGTGCCTGGAGTACAGCTCTGAGGGGCTGTATCTGCCAGGAGGAAGAGCGGGGAAGTTCCCCCATCTTGGCAAGGGTCTCTGTTTCTTGTTCAGAAACTTCCCTGTGAAGAGATGTGGCTGTTATTGAGATACTCCTCCTCCCCAGCTCTCCCTCCTCGTACAGCTTTGCTTTGCAATGGCATTTCCCTCTGCTTTCACCTCTCTGCGCTGGGCTGGGTTTTGCAGGGGTTTTTTTTTGTTTTGCCCTTCCCTGGGTGTTTTCCATCCTGCGGGGAGCCTCGGGGCATCCCTACGGGCTGGTCCCATGGCACGGACCCGCTCCAGGTGGCTGGCAGCATTGGGCCACGCAGGCTGCTGGCGTCACCTGGCTCAGCCCCTGCGTTCTGGCTCTGTTGGGGGCACCCGGCAGATGTTACTGGCAGCGGGGATGATTTTGGAGCCAGCGCAGAAATCACTGCCCATTCTCTCCTGATGCCCAGCTGCCAGCTCTGTGACGTCCTGTGCAGCTTGCTCCTGCCCTCCATCCCCTCTAAGATACTTATACAAACAGGAGCTTAACGGTTTATGCTTCTGAAAGACTCTGAAGCTGGCACTGGAAGCATAGTGTGGGTGTGTAGACAGCAGCCTGCGGCAGATAGCAAATTTGTTTAGGGTCCTGTTTAAGGCTTGTCTACCACCCAGCAACAGTTTGGGGGTTTTGCTGCCTCCTCCCACCCTCTGAGCATCCAGGCGTTTCCTTCCCCTCTGCCACCCTGTCCCCGCACCTCCCTGCATGCACGCCAGCGTAGCACTTTTCCCCTCTCCGCCGGTGTCTAAGCAACACAAATTGCCTTTCACCATTTGCCGATTTACATTTTCAGAGATTACTATGCTGAAAGAGAAGTGGTGATGGGAAGCTGGATGTGGCTCTTTCATCCTTTTTCCTTTCCTCCTGGGTGACTGCTGAGCTCTGGTGGGGAGGGGATGTGGTGCAGGGCAAACGGCTTTTCTAATTGACATAGCACAAGACTTGACACTTTCTCACCCTCTTATCTTTCCAGCTTCCTTTCTTGCTGCTGGCAATAAGGGAGACTTTGTTATTTTGTCCTGATTAGTCTAATCTTTGCCTTCTCTTAGAGAGAAATTATAGTGGTTGCTGAATAGCCTGTAATTTAAAATATTTTGGGGGGGAAGTGAAACTCCAGTGATTGATTTTTTTGAAGCAAGTTCTACCCAGGAATTTCCCAATACTGCTCCTCCTAGTAAGGGAAAAATGAAAGAGAGGGCTGTGGTTTCTGTATTTTATACAGCAGTTTAACAACCTCAGCAGTACTTGAAGATACTCTATGTATCACAATCATCTGAAAATAAGGTAAAAAATGATTACAAAACAACAAAGCAAAACTGAACCAAATAAGATAAGTCCAGCAGAGAGCTTTGCGATCGCTTGCGAGTGGGGAGCCTGGTTCCCCGGGGATGAGTGGCTGTGGTCCAAGGGATGCAAGCGCTCCTGCATTTGGAGGTGCTGGGCTGCCGGGAGCACTCTTACAGCTGCGCTGCGAAGCCAAGGTCCTGGTGACGCTTGGTCCGTACAAATTCTGGTCTCTTTTTGCAAGACAGGGCATATTGGTCCAGATGTCCTGGCCAAATGCCAACGCAGATAGCTATATTCCATCTAATGCAGGTTTTGCCTGCTGTTCCCATTGGTAAGTTAGTTTAATTTTTAGTACTTAAAATGTTGGATCATAGTGGTGTACTCCGCTAAACAAATGAGTTATTTCACACCAGAAGTAGCTGCATTTCAGGAAGTCAGTGTGAATATTATCATCTCAGTCGACTGGCTAAAATGTGCTACAGAAATATAAAATGGCTCAGTTTACTCCTAAGCGAAGGTTGGCTGATCCATTCACACACATTAAGCTGCCTACCATATGGCGAAGAACCTTAGCCTTTCATCTAGAGCATCACTGGACCAATTTTCATGAGCACTGAGCCTCTGTTACGAATTTTCAGCTGTCTTTTTTCACTCTGGTATTATTTTCTGTGTATCTGCTAAAGAATGGCAATAGAAATTTATTTTGGATAGCATCCCTGGACTTTGTTCTGCTTGGGCACATTGGTCTAAACATGGATTTTAGACTGATTTCTTGGAAGTTCTGCACAGCACCAATTTATTGAAAGTGCTGTTTTCTATCGCTCTCAGTGCTGGGTTGGGTTAAAGAAGCAGACCTGCTCCCTTTCAGAGTTAATCATCTCTAAGAAGCATGTCACTAATATTTTACAAGTGATAGTACCTTTTGTTCTCCTGGCAGGTGGCTCTTTATTTCTAAATCAGCCCCTTAAACCTAGCTATTATTCCATAATATTAAGCTGTCGGGGCTTCTTTTTTTTTCTCCTTTGCATGTGCTGCTTTCCGTCTTTTAAACAATTAATCTTTTGCCAATTATGCTAGCATCCCATGAGGGTATTTTACACGCTTCATTGGTACTAAGTTGCTAAACTCTGCTAGTATCTGTTTCTAACCCAGAAAGATGAAACTAATTGTCACTGGTAGTGATGAGAATAAATCTACACATCTGATTGGCATTGTAAGTACGATGATTATTTGGTTAGGCATTCTTCATACAGAATATTGATCCGGCATGATAATCAAATGAGTTGGTTTAAATCATGCCATAATACAGCCTTTTCTGGAATAGTTTTTTATCTGACAAGGGCAGAGTTTTTCCCCAAGCCTTTGGCTGTATTACAGGAAAGACAAGCATGCATCTTCCTTGGTATTTCCTCACATAGGGTCTAATTCTGGGCTTAATGTTGTGTCTGTGAAAGTCAAAGTGAGTGCAGCCATTAGCTTCAATAGATAGGGAATCCCAGTCTTTCTTTTTTTTTTTTTTTTTTTTTTTTTCCCCCAGGCATATATAGCCATATTTTTACAGTGCATGTTCAAATATTTAAAATCAATCTGTTGCTATTTTGCATTTCTGTCATAAACAAAAAGTAAGCTATTGTAAATCATCACAACTTAAAATATGTTGAAAAGGAATTCAGTGAATAAAAGGGCCAAATACTGCAAGTGATGGAGATATTTATGAGCAGAGCAGTTCAGCAGCCAGAAACTTTCTTACATTCTTCCTTACTGAGTCTTCTCCACTTGTCAGTCTGCAAATCATGGGATATTTAAAGTACAAAGACTCTTTGTGCTCCATAATCCTAAAAAGCTCAATGTGAAGTCGGAAAAAGAGAAGTGGAAGAAAGCAGTTTTGGTCTAATTTTCGTTTTTGAAAGTTTGGATAAGCAAATGCAGTTGGTGGAGAGAAGCCAGGCCAAGGGCGGGATGGAAAAAGGATCTTGCAGTATCCGGGCATTAGGGAAAAATGGGACTTAAGAGGCCCAGAGCACCCTGAACTCCCACAGAGATCAAAGGGAACTGAGAGCACTCGGCTCGCTGCTGATCCAGCACGTCGCAATGAAGCACCCGGGAAAGCCGCAGTGACCTGCCGAACGGTTTGGGTGTCCCGCAGAGGATGCTGTTTGGTCTGTCATCCCCATGCCCTGCAGCCTCAGCAAGGAGGGCCTTTTTCCATGAAAGAGTGGCTTATTCCAAGTTTGTTCCTGTTCATCCTGGGATCTGCTGTCGCTGGAGGTTGATACTTGGGTTGAATGAGCTCTGCACACACTGGAGAATTTTGTGTGTGCTGCAATGCCATAGAGCTCCCAAAGCCTTAAGTCAGTCCTATCAAATGCATTTCTTTGTGGGATTTTTCTCACCTGCATAGTTTCTGTTCCGTTTTCTGTTTCACTCTCGTTTTGGGGCTTCTTTAATCTTTCAATTGTAGCCTCCTACTAGCGTTGCTATAAGAGCACAGAAAAAATGTCCAAGTTAAGAAAGAGTGGATGTTATGGTAAATAAAAATATTTGGATAAATACCTGATATATGCTGACGATTGCCCTTGTGTCAATCCCAAGAGTGGCTAGGAGGAGGCCTGGCTCTAGTCCCATGTGCAAACCACGGCTCTGTGCCCCAGTTCCTACCTGCTGGATAACGGACATGCTGATAACTTCTCTGTCTTCTGAGATATGCCCTGATGATTCATTGGGGTTGTCTGGAAAACCCTTGGAGACCATTGCTTGGAGGGTGCCATGGAAATATGAAGCAGTATTTCGTAGAGCATCGAGCAGGATGCACTTGCTGGGAAACCACATGCACCATGTGGTCACACAGTCCATCTGTCCCTCCTGTGTTCAGGGTTTCGGTGTTTGAGCACAGCAGGCTTTGTAAACTGCAGCGGTTTTTTAACTGCTAAGAACCTGATTTCCTTGTATCTAGTCAAAGGGTTTTTCTTTTTTTGAACACTTCATGAAAAATCTCTGAAATGCTTCAAGCTAACATTTTAATGTATTTATGACATTAGCTGCTTCTGCTCCGGAACGGTTGCTCTGAATCTCTTTGAGCCTGGCTGTTATTTTGAACATGAGTAATTCCCTGAGTGACTAAGCTCTTAGATAATAGGAAAAATTCATCAAGTTATCTTGGTCTCCAATAGCTTCTATTGTTATGAGGAGACATCTTATGGGGAAATAAATAAATAAATAAAGTTGCCTATTATGTAATGTGGGCAGGGAAAGGAAAGACAAGTATTGTTAGAGAATGGCAGGAGTGTCATATCTGGGAGCCAATTTCAGGCTGTGAAATCTCTAACTTGGTCTAGTAGGAGGGCGCAGGGGAGAAGTAAAGTCCAGTTGCTGGTCCGGAGCTCTGGTGAACTCCCACTGAACCCAAAGAAGTGTGTTCATGTGCACAAGTGCTCTGTTCCGAGGGGATCCCAACTTCTGTCTCCCCAGCTCTGCCATGCTACAGAATTGCTTGGGCTTAACCCAAGATAACGTTGGGCGTGCAATAAATGACACTGCACATTCTCTGCCATAGTTGTTTTCAGGTTGCAGACTGAAGGGCTCAGAACTCCTGCAATGCCATGTTTTGGATAGCACAGTGAACCTCGGCTCTATCCCAGTGCATCTCTATGTTGGCATTGCTGATTAATGATGCAGAAGTGCAATTTGTGCTTCTTGAAGAAGCCAAGGCGACCACACGGTTCTTTTCTGTGCCTGTTGTGTTTAACCCGTGTCCTCCAGCAGGCAGGTTTATCCGTGTGATCCCGCACAGCGAGTGTCCCTTTGGCTCGCTGCAGTCGCACATTGTCACGAGCAGTCGGCAGGAGGGCAGCACTGGTCGTTCCTGGAAGGCTGTTATACAGCATCAGAGGGGGACTGCAGCCTGTGCTAGCTCTCACTGCAAGCGATCCCACTGAGTTGGGGTGGAATACGAAATGAAAGCCTATTGGCATTCATTTGCCTCATTTGGAGGAAAAAAAAAAGAAAGAAAAAAGCTATAAACTTTTTTTTTCCTTTTTAATGCTGATATTATTGCTGATAAAAATGAATGGTTTATGTTCTATTCATACATCTACTGACACCCAGCTGGAATTCCTACTTCATTAGGTTGTCTTGCATCGTTTTCTTCATTAAAAGAGTGCCAGATTCAATAGGCTGTTCCCTCTCCTTTTTTGGGGAGGCAGAGAGAGGGGGGGAAAATGATTTATATGAAATACATCTAATTCTCTGGGTTAATTTGTGTGAAGAACGTGAGACCCGTGGGTCAGCTTCTTAATAAGATGGTTTTTTCTTTACTCAGTATCTTGACAAGAAGTCGTCTAGTGAAGCCAAAGTCAACAGTGTCGCAGAAGGGGTATGAGGAGGCTGCAAGGAGCTGCAGGCAATTTCTTTCCATCCTCATCCTTCTTGCACGAAGCAGGGTTGTGGCTTCTGCTCCCATCTGCCACAGCGTTGTGTCATGACTCTCAGTAAGTCATGGGACTGTGCCTGGGCTCAGCTTTCCTGATGCCTACGTGGTGGATAATTTCATATTTCCCTCAAAGTACGCTCAGGCTGACAGAGCAGCAGTAAAAAGTTGAATAACAAGTCCCAAGGAGTGTGCTGCATCAGGACTTTCAAATTCGTAAGCCTTTGTGTTTCTCATGGTGCACTGGGGCAGGGCCTGATTTGGCCATGCCCATAAGCAGAGCTGATTATAATCTGCTCGGTGGAGAGGGGAGAGTCCTGGTACAGGAGAGCTGCTCATTAACCCCACGCTTTCTGCAAGATCAGTAAATAAAGGCACAAAGCAGAACCAGAAACTTTTTCTTCTTTTCTGCCTTTTCCTCTGTGTAGCTTCTGACATTGCTGTTTAGTATGTGCGTCATGGATCACGCTGTTTCCATTCTGCCCAGCATCTCACTCTTGCACTGCTAATTGCTGGACCTCTGCAGGCTTAGGCAGGTGAAAATACTCTGTTAGATTTGCTTTTTAACTGCATAGGAAATGTGATGCATTGGATTTCAAAGGACCTTCCTGTGTTGTGGCAGAGCTGAAATACACCCTTTGATTTTCACGGCAAGAGCTTTCTCTTCTCTGTGTCTGTGCGGCTGTATTTCTCAGGGACCACACTGGGGACACTGACCCTGGATTTAGTAAGGTAGTTTCTAGTGGGTGATGATTTTTTTTTTTTTTTCCACTTACCACTTTGTCCAGGCATGCGTTGATGTGAAGATCTCTGCAATTTAATTTCAGAAATGAGCAGAAGTACTGGAGTTCCTGTAAGAGTGCCTGGAGGGAGCAGTGGAAGGAGGGGACTTGTCTTGGATTTTTCTACAGTTTGGGCTTTGGGTTTCTTAGCCTTGTTTCCAGGCTCAACTGCAAGCCCAGAAGCCTGAGAAGTAAATTTAAGAAGTAAATGCCTATGTATTTTTTTAGGCCATTTTTTTCAGACAAAAGAGAGCTTATGTAAGGTTAGAATGAATATCTGAATTTGATGGGTCATCTTTTAAACTGAACTTTCTCGGTCCCTGAAGTCTTTCTCTGTGACCAGGGTAATTGGTGTTACCACATCCGATTTCTGCTGGATTTGAGGGGTTTTTTTTCTTTTCTTTTTCAAAATTGGGAGTCTTAAGGGTGCTTCTAGAGTACAGGCTGGGGTGTGGAGCAGATGCAAGGAGAAAGCACTTGCAACATGATTGCCAGGGGCAAAGGATTTTAGTCTGTCTTAATGCTTTAAGTTCAAATAAACTTAAAAATAGAAGTTTTGTTTTTCTCACTGCAATCCAGACAAGCACAATGGAATCAACCCCCCAGACAGGCTCGCTCTCCGTGCCATTGCAGCATGATTTGTATAGTGTTACAAAAGCTATGAAAGCGGATTGTATCAGTACATCACTCCTTGTTGCAGCGCAGCCACTGCTGGGGTAGAGCCTTGAAGCTGTGTATGTGTGGCACAGCACAGCAGCTGAGGGCAGGACGTTAGCAGGGACGCACTAAGCCATGCTAGGATGCAGGTGACATGTGGCCAGGGTGCTCTGGAAGAAGCATCTGGGCACCTTATAAGACAACAGTGACAAGGCTTTGGCTTTATTTCCCCCCTCACAGCATCATGCAAGTGCTTTAATTCTTCAACAGAGAGAAGAGCACCATCTGCTGAGATGCTGGCTCTGTTTGTAGAAGGAACCAGGATTAATTGAGGTCTCCAGATGTGGTCCAAGGCCAGCTTTGGTTAGTATCTGACATGTCACTACTGCCCTTCGCTTAAGGGATTAAGACCTGTTTACCTAGAACATGGTTGGTTTTCAAGAGGGTGGTTAACCAGGGCTGCTGCACCAGTACGTCGCGACTTCCCTGGCCTACCTTTGATTGTTGCCTGGCTGTTAGTATTAAGTGAAATGATTATAAACAAATCAGTCTCTACACTGGGGACATCATTCTGTTGTGTATCGCTTCTTGTTTTCTGAGATAAAATTAGAACTGGTGAAGAATGGGAAAGAGTTCACCCACTACAGCTCACCTGAGCTCTGTGTGTCTTTGTATATAGTACGTATACCAAGGGTCAAGCTGTGGAGGTCAGTGTCATACTTCCCATCTTTTGGTGAAATTCTCGTTTTTTGTTTTCATGGAATACTTAGAGCAGTGACCCAGAGATGCTCAGGTCCATCCCCGTAGCCTCTGAGCTTTGTGTAATGCTTTTGGCCGGTTGGTCATGCAGGTTAAGCAGCGTGGCAAACAACCTCCAGCAGTGCCCTGTGTTCTCTCAACATTGCAAAAGTGGGCTTAAAAACTTAACTTATTCTCTTTCCCAGTGCTCTTAGCCTTGCTACAAGAGCAGCTTGCTTCACGGGTCTTGCTCTGCCCTCTTCCCCGTCTACTTTCTCTCCCATTTCACTGCTTTGCAGGCTCTCAGCTCAGCCTTTTCTTCTGCAGTTCTTCCTCTGAAGTCTGTTTACACTTCAGCAGCTTTTGAGACCATCATCTTTATCCTTGCCCACCTCTCCTTCTTTCCCCTTTCACTTTCTGTAACTGTATTTTATATTAGTTCTGTAAATTGAATCCATTGCTTGTCTAGCTGTGCTGTGAATTTGCTAAAGCGTGTTGTGCAGTTAATGTGGAAGATGCTGGAGGAAGCTGCACTTGTTGCAGCCACTCCACCACTGTGTTTTCTTGTTTGTCTCTCTAGTGGAGGACACGTGAGCTGCCGTGGGAGGGAGGGCTGGGACAGAGGGTGAAGTGAAATAAAAGCTTCTAAGGGAGATGTGTAGAGCAAGGAAAAAGGAAGGAGGACAAAAGAAAGAAGTAGAGGAAGTTACTGGAAGAAAGTCCCAAGTTCACATGGACAGTGAGGAACCTTCGCATTTGAAGGATGGAGTGGAGAGGCAAGGAACAGTGGGTGACTGGAAAGGTAATTTTTAACTGCCAAAATCAGTGGCCTGAGTCCAAGTCTTTACAGGTATTCCTCCGTTTTGCGTGCTCCTCAGTTTGGGTAAGGAATTTTAGGCATTTGGGGATTTGCAAAGCTTCCCGCGAAGCCAGTCCATAAACATATAACAGTACGGAGATTCTTGAGGAAAAACCTGCCTTTTGCAGCAGCTCTGCAGCTCGTAGGCTGGTGCCTCCCCTCTGGCCGAAGGATGGGAGAAGAGGGGTCTGTGTCAGACTTATTGTGAAGAGAAAGGAAAAAGAGGCAACTCCCAGTTTAAGGAAATCCTCCTTTTTGGAAATTTAGCAAATCATAATCCCACTGGCCTTTAATCTCAGAAACCCTGAGCTTAATTCCTGGCTAGATTTAGAAAAAAATAACGAATTTGATGGTCCCCTCATAATCTCGAATAGATTCCATGACTCAAACCCCACGTCAGTGCCTGATGTAGCAGGCAGTGGTCAGTAAGTGCCCAGCAGATGAGACTGGGAATGGAAGAGCAGTTGCCCATCTCCTGCCCATACGTCCCTGGGTACTGTTGCTGTTCGTTCCTCTTTGGGGGCAGTATTAATGCAAAGGAAAAGTTTAAACTTCTCTCATGGTACCAAGTAGGTCTGAGATGGGGCTTGTGCTCAAAGAGGGAATAAACAAGAACCAAAGCAGTTCAGGACTGATGATTGCCGGCAGCCGTTTTCCCCTAGGCCGTGGGTTTCATCCAGCCCAGACCAACACGACCATAGTTTTATTCCCACTCAGAATCCCAAGGCAGCGCAGAATTTGTTTGAAACTTTCCCAAATTCACCAAAAGATTTATCTCCTTTGGCTGACTGCTGAGCAGGTTTTCCTGGCCTGGCAGAGTTGGGGTCCTCATGCCAAATCCCAGAGCTCAGCCACACTGCTTCCTACAGTGGCATTAACAGAATGCACTGGGTCTGCGTTGAGGTTACGAGTTTGAGTGCTTCGTTTCTGCAGTTAATGGAAGACAGAGCTGATGTGTTAGGAAAACATAGACGCCTCTGCATGTCCAAGAGATTGCTGCAGTGGAAGTTGTTAATCTACACAGGGGATCTACGGCAGAACAGGGACTTGGAGCTGAAACCCTGTGCTGCCACACGCCCCTGGCCTATCCTGCCAGCTCATGCGGAGACGGTGTACCTGTCAGTGGGAGTGGAATATAGGACCTTTAAGCATTCAAATTATAAACCCTCACTCCTGAGTTAGAGCTGTATTTCTTTAGCTGGAAGTAGTGGGTTGTGCTAATTACTAGAGACATCCATTGGAGGGAGTCATGGTCACATGGCTGAGCCCAATGTATTACGCACATGAGGAATCAAAACTTGGCATCATCTGCTTCAGAGGCTTGCCTCAAAATTACCATATTGTAATTAATGTTATTGTAGTGGCCCTTCTGATTTGCCTGTTATTTGGGAGTCCAGAATGCACTCTCTCTTTATATATCTGTGTATATACAGGTTTACGTATACATACAGATGTATGTATGTGATGTATTAGTGGAAGCCCTGGCTGAAGGTCAAAACTGCTTTCTCATACAGAAGCCATCGCTGATCTTGCATTACAAATTGTGCTCCTGCAAGCTACTGTAGTGTCAGGGCATGTGCTGTGCTGTAAGGGGAGGTGGTATTTTATATAACTATTGGAAATCTTTTCTTCTTGTTCCTCAGTTTAACTCTATACAGAAGGTTAGACTAAACTTTTCAGAAAGCATTACATGAAGTTAAACTTTGTGGTGGTTTTATATAAACCCCTGATGTGTAGGTGTTCTTTTTCAGTAAGGCTTCTAAGAGAAAGTATCATCCATTTTCATAGTAAAATTAACATTGAGTGCACGCAGAAGGCATGGGAAGTTATATAAAGCAGCAAGTACTATTGGGAATACTGTGAATATAATTTAAATAGAAGCTTCTATGGAGTGAATCTGTTTGTGCCGATCACCCTTGGTAGCTGTTACACACACAACTTTCACTGGAGCCCAATATTCGCATCTGTATGAGGTGAGGCACCTGACGCTTTCCTGCCTGATCTTTTGGGGCGTCTGCTCTGGAGCGTGACCTGGGGAGGATGGATGCTGCAGCCGGAGCCTCCCAGGCTGCAACCAGCGCTGTTCGCCTCTCCCCCAGCCCCTCCAAGCCAGGGAGGATGGCAGTGGGGTCTCCGCAGCGATAGCCCTGCGGTCTGCAGCTGCTCGTGACGCACAAGCTGCACGTGGTGAGCAGGATAGTGGGGGACCTCCTGCCTGCAGCTGGCAGGCAGTTACAGGCAGGGGGCTGGCTTCATTGCCTCTGTTTATAATCTCTGCCCTCCCCTGTACTGTGACTGGCTCAGCTCTTGCAGAATGACTGCCTGAGACCTGCCAGGCACATTGCTTGTAATGAAATCCTCTTTTTCAGCTACGGAAGTGGCTATTGAGCATGTGTGATAGCTACTGCACCTTTTTTTCTGGATATTTCTTAGGCCTGTGCTGCTTTTACCTGCCCAATTTTTGCTCCCCCTGTCTATATGCAAAGACGCAGAGGAATCTGCCTTGAAACCCTGCCGGCCGCTTCCCGTTCTTGGCACTGAGAGGACACAAACAGCACAGGACAAGGCGAGGGACGGGCTGTGTCTGTGGAGGTGTCTGCAGGCCCTCGGGGCTGCTGTAGACAGGTAGAACATCTCTGCTGTGCTTTCTGTAGAAGTACGGCTGAATCTGAGGCTGGGGTCTAGACCCAGGCTCCCTCTGTGCTCATTCCAGTTTAGAGGAAAAGAGTAACTGGCTGTAAAGATGCCTCTAGATTTCGGCCTGTTGTAGGCTTTGGAGAAGTCACTGTTATTACTGAGACCGAAACTGGAATTTCCTGGCCGTTTGCGGGAGTTCAGGCTTGGGCTTTGGAAAATTGCCTGTATTGTTTTGGGAAAGGGTGGTAACAATAATAAATCCTCTGCATCTATTATATGTTTGCTATTCTCATTAGTCTAAAATTGCATCAGACAGACTGACTATCCTAAAAATGCATACTTGATAGGAAGTGCAGGTCTGGAAGTTGGTGATGCAGCAGATCCATCACCTAGGCACAGCCTGGCACATGTGCTAATGGGGCAGCCAGACTCCCTGCCTGGGGCAGGTTTAAAGCAGCTTCTTGTAAATATGCAGGTGAAAAATCGCCCTTCACTGTCCTCCTGAATGAGAAATACTCTGCTTGAACAGAGCAGGGGGTCTCAGTTGCTGGAGACAGCCTCTGGCTTTGAGTTATCACACAAAAGAAAAAAGAGACCAAAGGAAACCACCTGATTAACCCAAACCATTCTTATTTCTGACACTGCTCAACACAACCCACCCCCTGCGTCTGCGAACGCATCACGGCCCACACGTGCTGCAGAGCTGGTCAGAATCGAGGAGGATGGTGCGTTGGATGAGCGTTGGTCTCACACAAACCACTGGGTCTCGGTGGAGGCCGAGGAGGGAGGGCACCGTGGAGACTCAGTCGTCACCCACCCGACGCGGTGTCTCATTTGATAGTGTTTGGGGGCGGATATAGAAAAAGTCTGCTCCTTTTGAGGGAGCCCTCTGGCAACCCAAATAGCAAAGGAAGAAGAATAAAATAAGCCTTGCAGTAAACAGCTGGGTTTAGTATCGGTTTGAATGGTAAGGTGGGGTGGGAGCACAATCCAACCTGTCCCTCCCCCAAATGCCAGTGACAAAAGATATCTGCCCTGGAAGGATGCTGCGATGGGAAGAAAGGCTGTCTCTCATTGGCACGAGCCAACTCCAGGCTCTGTCTGTTCAGGTTTAAAACATTAAAGTCCTCCTGAACTCTTGTTGTTTGCTACTGGAGAAGAAATGTGTGCTTGTTTGGTGCATGTTGGCCTTGTGTCTGTGTGCGAATGTCCCGGGTATGTTCGAAGGAGTGGGCTTCCAGGAAGGTGCTGATGATCAGCCCCCATATGCACATTTTAGTGTGTAATGCATATGCATTGGCAACATGTCTGTATTTGTCTTTGCCTGTAAAATCATTTGCTTTTTCCAGCTGAGCACATCTTTTTGCGTGCGTGCGTGGTGCCTCTCTAAAGTAACTGCTGGTTCTGGGATCTGAGATTGAGGTTTTGGATAGAAGCTGGCACCTGGACCATAAACCATGAGTGTGTATGTGAATTTAATGTAGGAGTGAGCTTTTCTGGCTGCTGTAGAAGGAATAAAGATCCCCCATCCTGTCCTCCCCCCGGCTCTTCCATCCCCCTTTTATACATCTCTATCTGTAGAATCAGAATTCAATTTAACTCTTAGCATGGAGAAACCCAGTGCAGTGCTGAGGAGAGAGGCTATGCGATACATTTATCATGGGATGATGTGCATAGTATTGTACAGAGCTAAAAAGTGATTCCCCCTACCAAATTCCCACGTTACAGGCTCACAATGAATTTCTAAGTTACCAGGGGTTGCCTTTTTGTTATTTTGGCTGCTTTTCTTCCCCGCTCTTCCTCCTGTTCCCCTACCTGGTCTGAGCAGGCTCCTAGCAGCACTGGCTCTTTTTGCTGGCATTTAATATTTTCCATCCGAAGCTTAGCGCAGGCGGTACAGACGGGGCAGACGTGTCCCCGCCGTACAAAGGCAGTGAGGAACGGGATCTGCGTTGCACAGAAAGCCCGGAGACGCCTTCCTGGAGCTCAGCGTTGGCATCCGACTGCGACGCCGGCTTCCCGGCCCCCCGCACAGCTCTGTTTTCCGAACTGCCGCAAAAGTCGAGGGGAAAAACATGCCTGCATGGCGCTCCCTGTCACGGCGGGCGGAAGACTCGCGTATTTATGGAGCCAGCGCTTCCTTTTGCGTTTGACTGACAGCCAGGATCCCTTCGCTGCCTGGTCACTGGAGCTGATTAGTATGCGAAAGGGTCCGCCTCGCACCGAGAGATGCAGCCGCAGCAGCTTGCAGAGCTGTCACACTCACACAGGCTTCTTATCTGCACTGGCTTGACGAATTAAAAAGCAAGCCAGCCAGCAAGAGAGAGACCGGGAGAGAGAGGGGGGAAGAGAGAGAGAGAGAAGCTTTCAGACAGCGCTCGCTTTCTTTTCCTAAAGGAAGGATTTTGCATCTTAAGTGCTCACTGGTTGTGATGATGCTTCACTTAGCGGGCTCCAGAATGAGCTAGAGACAGCAGATAGGGGGATAAACTAAAAGCAGACCACAAAGCATTACGACCAAAACCAAAACCAGGAACAGTTTTCTCCTCTATTCTAGCATGGTGGATGTATGGACAGTCTTACAGAGCAGAGGTTGACTTCTCCAAATCTACCAGCCCCACATCTTGAACACTACAGTGTTCTGCATTGCACCATGACCTTGGATGTTCAAACGGTGGTCGTTTTTGCAGTGATTGTGGTGCTATTGCTTGTGAATGTCATACTCATGTTCTTCCTGGGCACTCGTTAAATGGATTTTTTCTCCTGAGCTGTTGGGGGCTACTACTACCACTAGCAATTCAACAAGAGAGCAAGAGCGAGAGAGAGAGAGAGAGAAAGGCGCGAGAGAGAGAGAGAAAGAGAGAGAGAGAGATTTCTTACTGAGGGGGGAAACGCGTTGAGCTTCAACATGGCCTCGCTGTGATATGTATGACGTTGGTATATTATCTCTCCCTAAATCTTTTGTCATGTCTTGTCTTTTAAGTATGCCTGTAAGTGTAGCTGCTTTTGCCTGGGTTTTAAATGTGATAAATAATAGTAATCCATTCATATATCGTTCTGTGCTAGCGAGATAGAGCTATACGTATTTAGTTAGAAGCAGAGTGAAAATATCTTTCTGTGGTAAGCACTGGCTGTGTTATTTTGCTTCCTTTAAAATAGAGACTCAAGTTAATAAGAAGTCATTTTGTGTGAAATTGCTAGCAAGCAGTTAATGTGCAATGTCTGTGAGAGTAACCATGTAGCTGCCAGGTGAGAGGTGGTGTGTGCATTTGAATCGAGCTCTGGACATTTTTAAGGGGGTATGAGAAATCCTATTAAAGGATTAAATCTTTGCTAAAATAACATTCAGCCACAAAAAAGGGAGAGAAATTCTACTGTCTTTATTTGTCTGTGTTGCCTTGATGATCTGACTTGATTTCTCAATATTCAGCCCCAAAACCTCCAAATTCTACGTCCACACTGATGTAGCCTAGCTCCTTTCTTTAAAGATGTGAGAGGGACCGAAATATAACGTGCTGGGCTTTTTTTCTGTTTGTATGTGGTTTCTATCTCTGCAAATTGGGAAGGAGGGATCAAAGAGAAAAAGGGGAATGCATGCTTTGTTTTTCTTTGCTAAAGCAACAGATACGGAGGGGTTGGGTTTTGCTTTGATTTCTCTAGAAATTTTATTTTGGCTTTCTTTTCTTTCGCGTGTGTGTGTATATATATAATTTTTGGTAATATATATAAGAAAAATCTTTGCCCACCTCAAGGATAACAAGATTTTGAGATGGGTTGTTTTGCGTGACTTTATTTACATTGATTTTCTTGAAAATGAAGTGCTAAGTTGTATATTATAGGCTTGCTGAAAGGGTGTCCACTAGTTAGAGGTCCTTCTGTTGAAAGATGTCTAGACCAAATTGCAATGTTTACAGCTTGGAAGCAGAGCTGGCTGCGGGGTTTGAGTGTCAGTGCATGAAGTTTAGAGAGAATATGAAGGGAATGTCTGAAAAGAGTAATGTCTTTTCCTCTTGAAAAATATGTCTCTGTACTGTGTTTCTGTTACAAATCTTAAGGATTTTTTCTCTATTATTCTCCCCTCTGGAAAAATCAGAATTGCTCAAAACAAAAAAAAAAAATCACAGTTTGAAAATGTTTACATCTCTTGCTAATGTTCACCGGAATTGTATTGCCTTGATAATTTAACTAGTTCGTGCTAATTCCAGCTGTCTGTTATTTATCTGATGTCCTCTACTAATCGGACAAAAAAAAAAAAAAAAAAAAAAAAAAAATCATGTAACTGATTCATAAAGACATAGCTGGAGCTTCTAGATGGAGACGTATAGTTATTTCCATGTGAGTCTGTCTGCTGCAAGTTAAATGCATAGCTGGGCTTAGGAGACTATTTCTTTTCGGCTGGTGGCATAATTGGAAATTGAGTTAAATGCTGCAAATCTGGCACTTTCAAAGTGATTTTAGCTGTAAGTAAAAGAGAAAAAAAAATTTCCCTGTGTCCCGGGGTGGTAACAGTCGGCCCAAAGCTGACAAGAAGTGTTTAGTGGCAGTAGCCCATTTTAATGGGTGGAAATCCAAGACCCAGTGATAGAAGCCCCGTGAAGATGCTTCAGTGCCTGCTGGCTCTGTTTCCCCCTCTTCACTTGTAGCTATCTGCGCAAGAGGTATTGGCTTCACTTCGTAAGAGACTGAGTGAATCTTCTTTAAAAAAAAAAAAAAAAAAAAAAAAAAAAAAATTGATGCCGAGGATGGTTTACGTTGTCAAACAGCTCAAATTTGCTTTATTTTCCTGTTAGCTATCATATGTCATTAGTTCTATAGGTTGCAGAATCTCCTGGAAATATAATAAATGAGCAAAGATCACCACGGAAGGGGAATCAGTCAAACAAGAGCCAAAATAATCCTTTCAGTGAAACAGTTTTAAGCGACATAGTGATTTGGAGGAGTAAGGGTGGAAAAATGAGAAAAAAACCCAAACCAAACCAGCGAGTTAAAAATGGGATGCAACTGTGTCTGAATGTTTATTTTCCTCAAGGTTAGCTCTCTGGCATGAAGGTTTACCTTTCAATAAGATTTCTATGAGGAATGCTTGGTACCTAATGTGGTTTTCTAGTGCGTGCAAAGTGCATTCCTTGATCTGGAGCTTGTACTTCTCGGGTGATATTAGGGAGGCGTGCGTGTATGTGACGGCGTATGTTATCGCATGTGTTGGGAGCTGCCGTGTCCGATTGCTAATTCCTGCGAGCCCCTTCTGGTTCCCTTGGTGGAGTTGTGTGTTGCTGGGGGATCTCCGGTTGGTGCGGTGCGTGGGGAGGACAAGGATGTCGTGCACGCTCAGCTACTGGGAGAGCAATCGCTGGGAGCTTATTTTTTTCCGTCATGGAAAGTGCTTGAGAGAATTAATGTAATTTTATGACAACTTTCTTGCCTTTTATTCTCTCAAAGGCTGGTGGAGTCATAGAAAGCAAGTTTATGCGGAGCAATATGAGCGTGAATTTTGGGAGCAGAAAGCTTTGTTATTGTAGCAACATCGTTCTTGTTATATCAGGTTCCCATTGGACTTTTGGGGGAAAGAGAGGAAATAAGCCTAAAAAGTGAGCAAGGGCTGGGGTTTCTACTTGTTTAGTTTGATCCCTGTTTCCCAGCCCCAGTCCTCAGTGGCCACCTTCTCAAACAGGTCTTGAGCCACCTGCCCCATTTTTGTAGTTTTGCGCCTGCAATTTTGCATTTTCCAAGCCTGCAGTGGAGCCTCAAACTGCCTGGTTTGCAGGAGCAATTAGCTAGTTAAACAACTCCGTCTTGCCATACTTTTCAGGAGCGGCTCAATCCATGAGAGTCTGCATTAGCAGCTTTTTGGGGCGACAGCGTTCCTAGTCGCTTGCAGTAGATCCCCTGTACTCGTAAGTGACTGTGCTTGCAAAATTCGGGATGTAATTTGCACGCTCTAAGATATCTACATGTAGTGGAGCTTTCCTTCTCCCTAAGCTCCCTGGGACGATTCGGGTCACGCGTGTGGCTGGTCGTGGTCGGGTTCCTGGGGGGAGTTTGGCCCCGTAACTTCCCCCCCTGTTTGTGGATGTTGAGTTCTTCACGTTTGTGGGGATGCTCAAGCCCAGGGACGGGGAAGAGGGATCATTCCTTTAAATAAATCAAAGCACTGACCCTCTGGAAAATACAGCCCCAAAGAAAAAAATATTAATTGGTATGCAAATAGCATACTTATAACACATAAAATCTCTTTCAGTGATTGCTTCTGTGTATTTGCTAAGGCTGGGTGATGGGAGACCTGCCTTGCTGTTTGTCTGCTTAAGCAGGATTCAATGTAATTTGCCACAGGATTCATGAAAATGCCTCTGACTGTATCATAGCAACCCTGTTTCACACAGTCCGTAAAAAGTCCATTCCTCCTGAGCGGCAATCCGCCGTCTTAAAGATTCAGGCACCCTTCTCGCCGTGGGGAAAGGGTGCATTTCTCCCTCTTTGGATGCTTCAGAAAAAGCATACGTGTCAGGATGATCCCTGCATTCAATGTGGTTTTAATGGTCTGTCTTTAATAAGAGGGCTTCCTTTCGTTTTTTTAAAGGCTTCCTCCCCCACCCTGGATATTTCCCACCTCTGTTTTAAACCTCACATGACAAGTTAAAAGGGGGACGGGACAGCTCAGAGGTCTCTGACGTGATGGCTCTTTTCTGTCCTGCCATTTGGATTTCCCCCCGGGATGGCAGCAGCACAGCACTTGCTTATGCTTTGTAGTGAGTGAAGATCTGCCCAGATTCGAGCCCTTCTGTGGGAATGCAGAGGTGCTTTCTCATCCCGTAGATGAATGTTGTTAAGAGCTGCATGTTCACCTGACTCCTGCCCCCATCTGTTTGCATAATGTGGTTATATTTCTTTTTGGATCAGGTATTCAGTACACAGCCCAACTGCTGTGTATAATGTCTGAAGGAAAATTGCCAAAAATCCATGTAAGTTTTTTTTTTTTTAAAAATTTTGTTTTAATTTGTGAATAGAGCCCCTCTTCTGTATCGTTCACTTCATTTTGTTGTCGTTCTTTAATTTCTGTATTTAATGAATGCTGGTTGTGATGGGAGACCCGGTGCTCTTTGTGTACAATGCTTGCTTGCTTGCATGTATGTATGTATGATGCCTGTATTGTATCTGTATTTGCTGTATGTTGTTAATAATGCATCTGTGTCGGTGTGTGGGGGGGTTTCTATATTTTGCATTCGCAATGTGTATCTTTCTCAACTGGGTGTAATAATCGTGTTCAATGTGTATCTCCCAGTGAAATGTTAGGAGAGCTACTCTGATAAAATGCAGGGATTTGTCTCTTATAATGCAGAATCTCCAATGACCAGAAGTTAGGAAGCTTGAGGAGAACTCCCTAATGTTAATAACTGTGTAATAACTGTCCTGTTGTGAAGCGGATGTTTGTTCAGGGGTTACAGCGGTGGCAGGGGATAGTTCTGACGGCTCCTGGTTTTGTCACTGATTTACTGTACGGCCTTCGGCACGTTCCTTCGCTGCCTTGTGACTCCTCTTTCCCAGTTGTAGAAGAGGAACATCACCCAATGTCACCGAGATCGATTGACTCCTATTTCTTCCCTTTCTGCAGTGTCCTGTAGCTGCAAAGCGTTGTTGTTCTGGTCAGGTGGCAGGGGTATGGTGGTATGGGTGGAGAACGTGTGTGTGCCCATGTTGGCCCAACTATGTGTAGCTGGATTTTGCCTGTTGGAACTGTTGTAGACGGCAAGCTGTAGTGATTTATGCTTCTCACTAAAAATAGATGCTCCTGGAGCAAGAGCTGCTAGAGGAACCATGATTTATTTTTTTTATTTTATTGGTTAGGGTTGACTTTCTTTCCTGAGTGGAAATGAGTCTTAATCTACAAGAGCCCACAGATGACCAGGTTGCCTCTAACCCTGCTGTCCTCCTCACCAGCAAAGGACCGTGCAGCCTCGACTGCTCATTTCCAGTTTTTGTAGAATATTACTCCTGTGTTGTCGGAAACACCACGCTGATGGTGTGTTCACTAGGACACCTGAGCTCAGGGCAAGAAGCCCACAGAGCTCTGCTGTTGATGGATGTGTTGGGCAGGCCTGAAAGCTTTACCGCCCGAATTAAAGAGGGCCTTAGGGGGTGAAGGAGCACCCGCATGAAGGTATTTAAAGAATTAGGTCTAGATTTCAACTGACTCTGGTTTATTCATACAGAAAATTTTGGAGGAATGTGCTACTTTGGGGAGCTACCCCTGCTCCCATCACAGAGCCAGGGAAACTGAGGCACGTGGCGGTCGGAGAGCAGCGCGTGGTGGGGTGGGGGTTAGTAGCGGAGCTGGGAGCAGGAGCAAAGCTCGGGGACCCGTCGGTCGCTCTGCCCACTTGGCTGTGCCACCTCCTCTTAATCCTCAGTGAAGCAGGGTGGCAGGCACGCCGCTTGGTTTCTGGCTCGTACATTTTTCTCTGAACCTTGCCATTTGGAAGTGTCAGAGGGACAGGCTTGTGCTGGGGAGCTCTGGAGTGAGCTGCTTGCAGTCTGGTGAAGGATGTCTTTTAGGGTATTTCAGAGCTCCCAGAGTAGTAGACAAGTCTGTCCGTGCCCATGTGGAAGGTCCCGTGTGGTTTAGCGCCTGCCCCTTCTTTCGCATCAGCTGAGACATATATAACATAACGTACAGACTGCTGGCAACGATTGTGTTGCTATTTTAGGCAGCATCTCCAGCTAAGTAAAGCAGGGGCTACACTGCAAGCCACTTTGCGATCTTGTTTAAGTCTCTGAGGGATGAACTGTTTCCCTAGCCCTGTTGCCTTCCTCTAGGACCTGACCAGGACTTGCAAGGCAGACAGTCAGAGCCCTGATGGGTGCTCAGGTGAGAGCAGGCAGCCCTGCTGTGGCAACGCTATGGCCACAGAGGTAAAGCGGTCTCAATAAGTGGCATCACCCCATTGCCACAGCATGGAGTAAGGATGGAGTAAGGCAGCCCGACCTGGCAGCCTGTCCCTTTTTTTCCTTTTTTTTTTTTTTTTTTTTTTNCCTTTTGATAAAACCCAAAGTTAATTTCTAGATCATTTACTGTTATTAGATTATCCTACTGCCCTGCCACAAGCACGGGCAGCTGTGTGCTCCAGCATCCTTTCCTTCTTGAGCTAAGCTGCCGTGCTGCGTTGCTGCCGTGCCACGGCACGCCCCAGGGAGGTCTGCGTTTTTGCTGCGGGGCCAGTGGGGGACTGTAGATGGAGTGGTCCTTCCCGCTTTGTTGCCGGTGGGGAAAGTAGCGTGCCCGACTATCCTGTTGCCTCTCAAGACCGTGGCCTCTTGTCCCCAGATCTGCTTCCCCGCCTGTCTCCTGTGGTGACCTTTGCGGAGCATGTCCTGCCTGGAATGATGAGGATAATTGTCATTGGGTTTGCAACATGGGCAGGGATGTACCTGAGCATCCTGGATGTGCCCTGTGCCACCAGAGAGCCGACTCAGCCTCACCAGTCATCAAGCAAAATTCCCTGGATGTTGCTGATCGGGTTTGTTTGCATCAGTTTCCTCTTGATACTCAGGATGTTTGCCCCGAGAGTGTCTGTTTCTAAAGGGTTAAGCTTCTCCTGGTGCCAGTTCTTGGGTCTGTAAGCCGCTATAAGGGGGCTCAGAGCTCGTGGCTGTGACAGCGGTTGCAGCTCACACTGGAAAGATGCCGGGAGAGGAATCAGCTGAACTATGAGGATTTTGAAAGTAGCGAAGATCCTAACTGTGTAGGGGGGTTTCTTATAACTGAAAAAATGCAGTATGGCCTCAGCTACACAAATACAAATTTAGAGAAATACTCTAAGGATCAGTCTTTTACCCTGGTAAGCAGTGGGCTAATTTGCTGGGCATATCTGTAGAAAAGTTTTGTCAAGTAAAATTGTTCCATTTGAAAAAAAGCGTCAGGCTCTCGCTGGCATTATCAGAAAACAGTTTCTTTCAAAGGATTTCTACAGACCACATTCCCTGTGCTATTTCTGACGCTTCCACTCTCCTGTATTGTATTCAGTATATCTGACAAGGTTTTCTTAATAGGTTGTGCACTGAAGTTTCTGTTCTGAGACCAAATTTAGGGAAGGCTTGTTATCTAAAATTCTTTCTTCCTGGCATGATAAGGTGCTGATTAATTTTATGCAACTCTCTTTCCTTATCTAGTACCGCTTCAGTCAGTTTTAGTGCAATCTTGGAAAAGTGCAATCAATCTTTAATGTTTGTTTTTAAGGTTTATTCCAAAGCCTTTTAGGCATGCTGGATGTTTGGTCTTTTGTGAAGCTGAGAATGAGAATTGAGTTAAAAAGTAACAATTATAGAACAGGTTTGGAATCCAGATGAAACATTTTAAAATTTCTGTAAAACAAGCCGGAGCATCTTTTAAATGGCAGTTGACTCTGATGTAGTTTAAGGTATTAAATTACAATTTTATTACTCTGGTGTTGTACATGTGCAAAGCTGGATGCAGAAAACAGAGAATACTAATGGTGCCCGTATATAGGAACGCATATATGTGTGTACCTATCTGATACAGGAATGAAGGAGAGGGACTATTCCCTCTCCGTAGGTATGTATAAGGTAAGGAGGGTCAGGGGCAGCTTCACATATCTCTGCCTTGCACCATCGAGCAGGGCTGTGGGGGCACGGGGTGCCGTACTGGGGAACCACCTCCTGCTTTTGCTGAAATGCACAGGCAAGAGGAGGAGACGGTGCAGGGAAGACGGTTGTGTCTGTTCGGTGCAGCCATCTCACTCTTGGCGAGGAGGGGGCTCGCCGGGGCTGCGGTGTTGTTGCGGGCAGCTCCCACCCCTGCCAGGCGCTGTGAGCAGGGGCACCTGTGCTGGGGTGGCGAGGAAACTCAGCTGTCATCGGTGGAGAGCATCTGCCTTGATTTTGTGATCAGGAGTTGACATCTGGATAGATTTTCAGTCTCCTCTGGTCCAAGGTAGATGAATCTCTCATCCGATGCCCAGCAGCAGATCGATCCCATCTCCTGGACACTGAGGGTTTTGCAGAAGTGTCTAAAAGTCTTTCCTAAAGAAGTAAAAGTACACACACGTGCAGAGCAAAGAAACTAAACCTCACACACCTGCAGGGTGGGAACAAATATGCTTAAGACTAACCAGCTATTATAAGTCTTCAACCAGGAGAAGCCTGGCTTCTTCAGTGCATACCTGGAGCCTGGGAAGTGTATTCACAGGTGTTAACAGGATCGAGACCCTAGATTTATGGAATTTAGAAAGCACTGGCTTCGCTCCCCCTGCTGCAGCGAGCACCCCGCTGCGGAAGTGGGTGCTGATGAGCCAGGTGCTGGTGCCATCCCCCGAGACGGGATGGCACGCTCAGCCCACTGCCATTTGCAGATTGTCACAGTGGCTCCAACTGTCACAAAAGCCATTTTTCCAGCTCGATTTTAAGCTCAGTATGAGACTGTGTCTAGTCCGCAGAGCCCAGGTTTGGCTGGAGGTTGTAGGCAGCGCGTTCCCAGTGCTTCTTATTTTGCCATCTCCCCCCATAGCTTCCTGGTTTCTTGTTCTCCTCCTACGCTCCCTGTGTTAAACAGTTGCTGTGTTTTGCCCCAGAAAATGGTGATGGTTTAATCTGTCTCCAGCGTGTGTTTTAGAACAGATGCCAGGCTGTCCCTCTCTCTCGTCCTTGCACACAGCAACGTGCCTATGTGTGCATGCATGTGCAGCCATTTCTGCATCTTCATACATATTTCTTTTTACATATACAGGGAAACATATAGATTGAAACACATGTGCATATGTTTTCCTTCCCAGATATATTTTGGAGAATGTGAGTCAGCAGCAGGCAAGAACGTATTACATAATCTCTGGGAGTGAAGAAAGCCTTGCAATTTATTAGGAGGCAGGCTTTCTCCAAGCAGCATTTTTTAACATCATTTTGTTACCACACATTGGTGTGTGCCTCTCGGTCAAGTGGCCTTACTTCCATTGTATGCAGTTGTGTCCAATGCAGAAACGTAGTCCCAGTAGCTTTGGGTTTTGTTATATTTTTAAACCCCACAGTAACAATAGCAGAGTCTCAGGGCTGTGATGATGATAACGACTTTTCTCCTCTTCCTTAACATGTTTTCCTGCAAAGACTCTGCGATTTTCCTTTTTGGTTCCCCCCACTCCCCACCTCCTGCTGCTTTCTATAACATTTCAGTGCCGAGAGAAATCGCACATGAGTGCAGCTGGAAATAAATGTTGCCCCCTCCGCCTCCCCTCTGCTCACGGCCACCCACCTCAACCGCCTACACCCAAATGGGAGAGTGAAGTCAACATCCACTTTTAGCTGTCGTCTCCTGCTCTTGCATGGCTCTCCCCGCGAGCTTATTTCCAATGCCTTGCAGAGCGCGGTGCCTGCTGTCTGTGCAGAGGGTGAAATTTGGAGGGGGTTGAACACCATTTTAATGGCTTCTGCAGCCATAAGAGCACTTGTCTGGTCCCGTCGGCAGTCGTGCTATCGTATGCCTTAACAGAAGGGGACGAGAGAGGACGTGCAGGTTTTTTCTTGTTCACTAAGCATCACAGGGAGGGGGGAGCATCATGAATTATGGAGACACTGAGGAGCACAAACAAAAAAACAAGTAAGATGGATCTGGTTCAGTAACGTCAGGGAGTTGAATCCTACAACCTGGGCTACAACGGGCGTTGTGAGTCGCGGCACACAGAGGGGATGGGAAGCAGTGGGGCACCGAGCAGAGCACGGTGGTTTGGTGCTCTTATCCTCTCCACAGTGCCGTATCTCAGTTTCTCAATCTCTAATGCCAGGCTTAATTCCAGGCTGTTCAGTCGAATCCCTGCATTTCTGAAGGATGCTTCAAAAGCCTACGATGGGAATGGGCACTAGCACTGTTAAAGGAAATAAAGAAAAGGACTTGTTTGTTTATTTTTAATTTGCCCAATAAAAACAAAAGGTTTTGAACTGCTTTCATCTCCCAGGGCACTGCAAATACTTCCGCTGTGGCTAAGCTAGCGGTTGCCTTTCAAGCAAAGAGAAAGCTCTGTTGTGGTTTTAAAATATCAAAGCCTTCCCAAGGAGGCAGTAAATTGCCGTGCTGGCTGAAACCAGGAGTGCAAGTAGCTCCGTGCCCTGTCTGGGACAGTGTCTGAGAGACATGCTGTAGAGAAAATTGAGAGGGACACAATAATTGATGGTGACGGAATAACCTGTTTATCCAGAGCACTCTGTCTTCACCCCCATTAGCTCGCGGGCTTCTGATGCTTGGAGACAAGAGAATTTAAATCTTCTGTATTTGTAAAACGACAAAAATCTGTGCTATAACCAGGAAATTCTCATGAGCTCAGCAGAGGGGATGTGCTCTTCAGCCCACCGTCCATCAGCGCTCTCCATATTTTATTCAGAAGCCTGGTTTGAGCTATGTGTGTCTGCCCAGTGTTTGGAGCAGCTGGGGAATGATAGGGTGCTCCCAGGGCTGGGGTTCGGGGGAACTGCCCCCCATTTCCAGCCTCTCTGCAGCCCCAAGGGTGATGCTGCAGAGGCTATTTCATCCTTCTACGTCTTTGTTTCTCTTTCTGTAAAATGTGCAGAAGGAAATTGCCCTTTCCTGTTAAATGGTTTGACAGCTGACAATGAAAAGTATTGTATTCAAGGCAGATGGGATTATAGCAGACCAAGGATTGCTGAATAATGCCACTCTGCCCTTCGCAGGCAAAGAGCAGAGAGGGAGATAGGTTTTGCAGGGGGCGTCTGGCAGATCAGAGCTCCCACCCAGGCTGCTCTCTCCTTCAGTTAAAAGCAACGTCTTGAATTCCACCTGAGATCCCAACAGACGAGATGCCAAATGATGTCAGCAGGGTTCCACCAAAGATTAATTTGGCCTCAAATATTTTGCATATGCAACGTCATATTGCATCTTTATTATTTTCACTGTTTTAAACAGCATTCAGCTAGATAAGGTCTCTATACCTCTTTAGAGCCTTCAGTCGTTACTCATTCATAATGCAGTTGCTCTACGTTATTAATTGATCCATATTAGGCTTTTTTGTTTCTCTAAGCCTTTTGCGGTATTTCTGTGCAGTTAAGAAATGAATCTGCATTAAGTAGAAATACCTGAGTAAAAATAGTAGCTTTGCAGTAGTAGCTTTTCAGTCTTTCACAGCATAAGCTCCAAGGCAGAACCGTTCAGGGTAACCAATAATCCCCACCTAATAGCCAGTAATAAGATACAGGAGAGGCTCACAGTGGACAAAGGAGTGGCACACAAGACACCCAAGGCAGCCCAGCCCTGCTCTGCATGGTGGGATCCCCCTGGAAGTGCTGTCTCCTAGAGACATGCTGTCTCTCTGACCGAGTGACGTGAGCTCACGTCTTACTTCCCAAATCTTTCCTTTTAGAGCTTCTGTGTTTGGCCATCCTCTCCCCACAAGGAAGGTTGTTCCCTGGGGCACATTCCCTCTTGTTTTGTCAAACCTGGCAGGAAATGTCTGTAGTGGTTAGTCTCAGATGGTCATGAAAGACTTCCACTCGTTTCTTTGAACAGTTCTCCCACAGCTGAAAACATCTCACCGTCACTAGCAGTGGTTTTAGGTTTCTTTTATTTCCCCTTTTTCCTTCCTGTTTCTACTGCAGACAGTTTTACCTTTGCAGTTTTTTTTCCAAATCAGGTTGAAATTCAAGCAATAGTAACAATACTTGACATTCTTCATTCCAGCATCTGTTTTCTGAAGTTGGGTTACTTAAAAGCCTTCGTGCTATATAAATACTTGAGTACTTTTTCTATTTTAAAATGGAAATGGGTGCCTGAAAACCCTCAAAAGTCAAATGAAAATCAAAGGCTTGGGACTACTAGCAGTTTTCTCTATTATCCACAGGAGCTCAAGGGTAAGGTTGTATAGGATAAGTGCAAAGGGACTGCTATGCTGATAAGAGCCCAATGCATTTGTAAAACTCAACCCTGATGCTATTGAGGGCTGGGCTTGGTGTCTGACATTCCTACTGGTGGCCTGGCTGGAAATCCCATGTTTTATCATCTTGTTTTCATGTCCATCCCTGTGCAACCATGGCCAGCAAATGGCTGGAGTGGAGCTAATGGTAGCACTGCCCTTTTCAGTGGTAGCTGGACTTGCTTCAGAAGCATTTCAGAAAAGCGAAGCTGTTTTCCCATTGTCCATCCTTCCTCACCATTTTCCTCCCTCCCTGTGGCTTATGAGCAGGGATCAGGACAATAGATGGAAATTTATGTCCCGGAGGCATGCGACAAGGGTATGCTGAGGGTTCAGGGCAGCTCACAAAACGATTGCCTCTGATAAATGCTTGGAGGTTTCAGTGAGTTTTCTCAGCAGCTATAGCCAATGCTCACAGTGGGTATTTTCACCACTGACCAGCTATTCATTGGGAAATGTTACAAGGCTGCATGAGCCACCAACAGCATAATCCTTGTAGTAATAAAACATAAAAATGGATGCAGAGCGATTTGGCCAGAAGAAGAGCGGAAAGAAAAAGATAGTTAAAATCCAAGGAATGGCTGTTGAAATGCAAAAGGATCTAGAAAGCAAAGATGCAAAAATAAAATCTGAAACGGAAACGAGTAACATTTTTCAGCATTGTATAACTCATTTCAATTGCAATCCATCTACAAATCTATTTGAGGCAAGAAATCAATTCAGAATTGTAGAGCAAAGCATTGGTCTTCCAGATGTTTGCCGCTTTCTGGATTGTTATTTTCAGCTTCCTTCCACAGTTTATTTGAATTCCTTCTTCCTTGCAGTGGCTATGGAAAGACTCCCCCCAAGTTGTGCGGCAGATGGGGCAGTCAGTGGAGTGTCCTGGGGCTTTCTGCTCTGAATTTTCCCTCTTGTCGTCTCTCAAGAAACACCATGAGGTGGTTGTACTGGAGAGCATGGGGGGGTGGAAGGTGGAAGTCCCAGGGTTTCTATAGGATAACCCCGCTTTGGAGGGGACCACGCTATGTCTTCCAGGCCAGACTGAGGTGGTCAGGATGGACTGTTGCCCACACACAGGGAGCTCCTGTTTGCCGTAGACAGTAGTTCTGTGTGTGATAGAGCTGGGGCCATACTGTGCTACTTAATCTGATCACCTCTTTTAAATACATTAGATCAGATCGTACAACACAGGCATTATAGCTGCCTAATCATCTGGTATTTATCTTTCACCATATATATTCTCAGCCTCCTTAACAGACTGGTTGAAGTCCCTCAATGTTAAAGGCTTCTGGTATCTGGCAGGGTATGGTATGTTTGTCTTGGCAGAGTTAAGTCCTGAATCTAACAGATGTCATCAGTGTCATTCCCAGCAGTATCCTGAAAGGCCAGCGTGGTGCACCTGACATTTCTCTTGTATTTGGTGGCATTTGTGAAGGAGGTTTTACCTTGTTTCTTGTCCGTCTTGAGTGTTCAGGGCCACTGACAGTGATTTGCATTGAATCCAGTTCTTGGCAAGCGCCGCGCAGGGGCTAAAGCAGCAATGTGCCCGGGCCAGAGCTCAGCTCGGCTCTGCTGCCAAGCCACCCTGTCGCGTGGGACAGGCATTCCTCTCCTCCTGGAAGGTAGGCTCTGCTTCACTCTGCCTGTCACGGGCTTTTATGGGCTGTTGCTTACCCAAGCTCACAATTTGGCTTTGGGTTGTGCAGATTGCTGACCAAGTGCCTCTGCTTTGTGCATCGGGGACTCAAGGAGCTAACTACTCGCTGGCTGCTTCTGGAACGTCCCTTTAGACTTGGTCTCCTCCTGCCTCTTGTGCTGCCTGGGCTGTGGTCCTGGGAGCTGGACTCAAGCAGTGGGGCAAGAAGCGAGCAACCTAGGAGGCAAACCAGGCTCCTCAAAGATCAGACATCTGTTTGGAAATCAGGTTTACAGACAGGTGAGGGTTTGAGACAGGAATCCAAGGAAACAGGAGACTTTCCTGACAGCCAGACACTTAGAAAGATTTCCCAGCAGAATCGCCCAAAACATAAGCAATCAACTCCAGATATGCAACATCTCCTCTGACCTCCCTTCTCGCTTCCACATGTAGCCCCCCTCACCTTGTCTCTCTGGGACTGTCCTTACATGCCCAGTGGAAACGTAGCTGTCACTGCTCCATCCCATCTGGGGAATGATGGTACTACACACTGTTACTTAGCAGGAGCTACGCTGACCTCCCTGCTCGGGCAAGGAGGAAATTTCCCTCGTGGAACAGTGCAGCGCAGTTTGGCTGATGAGTCCTTTCACATTAGTCATAGATGCAGTCTCTAGTCCTTGTTTCTGCTGACAGGGTATTAAATGCATTCACGTTTCAATTACTGTCTTAGAGCAACAGAGAGAAATGGAAAGAGGGTTTGCAGTAGGTTTACCAAGCTGGGATGAATCTGAAGAGATTGCATTGCAGAGAAACCATCCGTAGTCTGAGGAGGAGGAGAGGAAAGGGGGGATGCAGTCTTTTCCAGATTGAAAGAGTGCAGATGAAAGAGGGAGAAGGTAAAAGTAAGTGTAGAGGAGTGGTGTTATAAAGGGAAAACTGGGGCTGGAGATGAGGACAAATTAGAACATGCAGAAAATGTAATCCACTAGGCCATGGATTTGTATTTCTGGAACATAACTGAAGTACCTTCACGTGGGACAGTTCTGATGAGACTGGAGAAAATACCAGAACAGGTACTCAAGGGGACAGTCTTCCTTTGGCTTTGAGCAGAACAGATAATTCAAATATGTTTTTTTGAGCACAGAGCCCCCTGAATTGCGAGGAGCACTGCGTTTCCTCACCTACAGGCAGCTCTGGGCAGCACAGCTTAATGAAGGGGCAGCACCAGCAGGATTTGCACAAAACAGAGTTTATTCTAATGATAACTGCAGAGAGGAGCAGCAGACCTCCCAAGGACAGATGGATTCACGAGTAGAAAGGCTCTGGAAATGGGCCGTTGGTAACACTGGAGCAGAGAGGAAGGGAATATTTTATTATTCTTACCTGGAGTGGATTCAAGCCTTAAACAGATGGTAGGATTTGCCAGTTTGGCTGTGCTAGAAAGCTGGGCGTTGGAGACTCGCAAGCCGGTCAGTCCCATCCATCACTCTGGCTACGAGGTCCTGTGTCCACCCAATGCTTTGTGAACCTGAAAAGACTGGTTAAGTAAAAGGTCAAGGTTTGGTTTGGTGGTGATGCTGGTGTAGACTGTGGCTATAGGTGCTAGGAGCTTATGCTGCGAGTAAGTCTTGGTTTTGGCACCGGTCCTACAGAAGAAGAAACAAATAAGTGAGATATTTCATATGCTGGAATCAGTGTTTTGATTACTGCTTTTGAAAGATTGATAGAAGTGGATTTGGCTGTAAGAAAAGGATTTATCTTGGCAGTTCAATAGCCTATTCCAAACCTTCCTGATCTCTATAGTGTAGTCAGAAGTCCCCTGGATTTATGTATGACCTTAGAAAGCACAGGCAGTATTTGGTCAGCTGGGGTGCAAGAGAGACTGGGCTCTAGAGTCTTATCTGTGTCCAGCAGCATCAATATCTTATTTTTACAAAGGCTCCTATATTCATTACCAACAGCGTCAGGTGGTTCTTCTAACAGAAAAAAAGAGCCTTAATTCTTAAATAATTCTGTCCCATCCTGTGCTACTTATTCATAAACTCTCCCTACTTTATGCTGGTGCATAAATCAGAACAGACTTTTTTTCCCCATTTTCTTTACCTGCAGTAGCACCAGCCATTTTAAAACTGTGAGCTGAAACTCCAGGGTTCTTGCAAATCCTGATGGACCTAATGGGGGAGAACACTGGGAAAGGGATTCTGGGAGTCTGGAAATGAGCCCAAGACCTTGGAACCTATGAACCAGATTCTCGGTCAGCTAAGGCTTCTGAGCTTTCCTAATTTGTTAGGAAGTCACAAGATTCTTGTAGCTATCAGATTTTCATTTTTTATCTTAGGCTATCGTGTATTGAAAACAGATATCAAGAATTTAAACCTATTCACTCCACTTCCAGGTGAATTATTTTGAAATAATAGTAAATATGCAACCAGCTTCTGGAGAAAACCATAAAGGTTTAGCCTCTTTGGAGTTTGTATAAATGAATATGGCCAGGCATTTGCCTATTCCCAGGGCATTGGTAAGGTGCTTTCTACACATACTCAGTAGCCATCCAACCCCAAGAAAAGGCTATTTTTTACTACCTGACGTAATTAAAAGCAAAGAATATAAAATGCTTGTTGGCTGTTGCATGCTCACAAACACATGTAGTGTGCAACAAGACATTGATTTGCAGCCACACACATCAGAAATTACCTGCACACACCTGCACGAGTGTTGTGGGTGTGTGGACATGTAGTCACGCAGCTACAGAGCAATGTAAAGGTGACCCTCCGTGCACGCAAGAAATCTTGACTTGTGTGCAGCTTCAGGGAACCAAATATGTACACATTACTGCATACGAGTTTGGGCACACAGGATTCTTACGTAGTTTCTTAAGTGTACGGTTATTGCATGTACAGAGACAGACCTCTGCTGCTCTCGGATTTACACGGAGATGCCTGCCCACTGTGACTCAGATCCATGATATTTAATTGTTGCTTTGGAGACTCTCTCTAAAAATTCCCTGGCATTTATCCAAAAAGAGCGCCAATAGCCTTAAACTCAACTCATTTCCTTTACATCGAATCATGAAGCTCATCAATAGCAATCTCAGACTCCAGCAGGGAACACAAAGTCATTTTGGATTCGACGCCCTCAATAGCCTTGTGGTAAATAGGTCATTACTAATACCACAGCGGTAATAAACCACAGTGTATCAATTTAGAGGGTTGGGAATGATGGTGTTTGTCATCCTTTTTCTTTGGTAGCAGACATTATTTCTAGTGCCAGCAAAATGATTTAGGTAATATTTGCTTGTTACTTTATGGAATCAATGAACAGCATCTTACCACAGGTTTGTGTCTGGGGATTGACAAATGCTCAGGTACTTTAGTACCTCTGTGGTTACTTTTGTTAACTAATGTGAGCATAAAAGACAAGGTGAAACCCAGGAGATCGCTGCTGCTAGTCCTGTTGCTGCAGGCTGGAGCTCTAACCTGTTCATTGGAGCCCTTTCCCAGCAAGTTGCTCTCAGAGCCTTTGGTTTTTCCAGCAGGAATGTCACATATGATAGAGAGACTCGAAGGGGCCAGTTTTACCTAGGTTTAATTTTTTCTGTTAAAAAAAATGTGTTTTGACAGTTTGTCACATTGGCTCAGCCTGCCATGTGGTGGGCAGTGAAGTGTTAGGAAGGAAAAGCAAAAAGTATTTTGATGAAGGATCAAGTCAACTCACTAATGTTGTCTGAACATCATCTCCTGTGTTGACCTTGGTCCACGCGGACACACGCCTGCTTCTCAGGCTCTCTTGTCTCCGGGAGAGCTTTGGGAGGTGCTGGAAGAATTGCCAGGCAGGATTTGGGGAGACTTGGGTAAAAGTTTTGGAGGGGATGTGCTGGAGGTTTGTGCTTTGCAGCAGAGACATTTTGCCAGCTTCTCCTGAGTTGAAGTCTCCATCCTGTGTTTATTTTTGAACTGAGGAGGAGGGAAGGAGGGAGCTATCATCATCAGGCATTTTTATAGCTATGGAGAGTGGGGAGGGCAAAGTCTGTGTATCACAAGAGACCTTAAATCTCCATGCTCGGGTTCAAGAAAAGCACAAAACCAGCCTCTCTTGTGGGTTTTTTTTTCACTAGGCAAACACTTAATTATTTTATCTTCATGCTGCTGATGAATCAGCTGAGAGAACTACAAAAGATAATGTACTTCTATTTTTATACCTTATACTAATGAGGCCCAGGCTAGAATTTTCCCATGTATGATTGGCTAAAACCAGGTAGGAAAAATTCGGAGGGAGAGGAGGAGGGAGTGAGATGCTAAACATTTAGCAATGTGCACGTATGCGTTTTGCAGAAAATGTGCACCGCCTTAGCGAAACCGCTTGGAAAGCAAGAAGAGAAGCATTTTATTCATATAAAATTATCACTAGAGGCTGGCCTTCTCTGGGAGGAGCTGTGGCACCGGGTGGATCAAGGCAGCGGTGTTGTCAGGACTGTGCTGCTGGCTCTGATTTCTTGGCACCGCTGCTGAGTGGCAGGGCTGTGCACCAGGACTGTGTTGCACAGCCCCTAGCCACCAGCGTGGTCTCGCTTGCTTTCTGTAAAGCATCCTCTTTGACTTGGCAGGATTCAAGCACTCTGTCAAAAGTTCATTAATATGTTCGGTTAGAGACACACGGCTGCATACAGCCTGCTAGCAAAGACTAGGGAGAGGAACATAATGGACCAGACTAGATCAAAGAGAGCAAAAAAATGCATAGTGCCTTTACTATTAGTGGCGAAATATCTGCAGAGGAGAGCACAGGTAGGGCTGGCCTGCATTGACATGTTAATCTTAACCGCAGTATTTGACACGTAGGCACTGCAGTGATTGATACCTCCTAAAGACCTTAGCTGGGTGGCTGCTAGATAGCACTGTGCGAGCTGAGGGCTCGGTGCTCAGGCTTAGCTAAGGCTGGTGTTTGCGGTTCTGCATCAAGATGAAAATCAAGCCTAAAGTCTCTGTATCTGATAGCATGTTCTCCAGCAATTTCAGTCCCAGACAGCGGGGATTCGGCCTCGCTGCTTGAAACCGGGCTGTGCTGGGAGTCAGCCTGGTAGGATTTGGTTTGCAGCTATGATGAAATTGGAAATGAGATCTGGGGTTGTGTATGGAGCAGCCCATGTGAGCCGGTTGTTTCAGAGGTGAGAAACTGCTCCTAAACTGCTCAAATGCTTCTGAAAGATTCAAATTGAAGGTCTGAGGATTTGACATTTTCTTTCATAATGAAAGAGAGGGAGTGATCAACGTACAGAGCTGGTGAGTGATTTTATTAATTTGCTGAATTGCAGTGCTGTCATTTAGTGGAAAATAAGACACTGGTTTTTATTTGTGAAACATGAGTGGGGAAAGTAAAGTATAAATCACAAAAAAGCGGCATTCGCTTAGGTTTTCCAGCAGCTGATCTGAACTAACCCAAGGGACCTGAAGGCCACGGGTCCTCAGCATCCTTGCCTACCTTTTGGGAGTAATAATGTGCAATATATGCATCTCAGAGAAACCAGCTGCGATATTTCGATACTTGACTAGTTGTGTCATTGGTCCGACCTTCTTTGAAGGGGACAAAGAGATGTGTGCCCAGTGAGAAAAACCAAGGGAAATGAGGAGTGTGCTTGAAGAGTCGCCCTCAGATAATAAAAGAGCTATGTAGAAATTTATCCTCTTAAAAGGGGCCCAAATGTGGAATGGTGTTTTATAGTGTCCCTAAAAAGAGCTGTTAATAAAATTAATGTGGAAGGGAAGGGCAGCACAGAAAGAAAGATGGAATTTTACAGCCCTAACATACAGCAGATGGAAAGTGTAAATCCAGCCCTGGCTGGTAGTGTCTGGAAAGCATTACTGTTTGACCCCAAGTAATGTTGCAGCTTCAGTCCAACTAGACAGATACCCACGCCACCACCGCCATTACCATAATTCATGTCCCTATTTGAAGATATAGTTGTCAAGGCCAAAGACTGAAATGCCTTGAGCCCAAGAGATTGCCTGTTGTATCTATCAGTAAATTGGTGTGGCGCAACCTTGGGCTGCTGCAGCTACGGGGTGTTGTGTGCGTATCGCAGGACTTCAGTCTGTCAGCAAAACAACAGCGTGGCCATAAGGGCAGGAAGAGGGAGAAGAAGGAAAGGATGAAGGACTTTGATCAACTCAGAGCATGCTTTACAGGAAATATGAACCTACATGCACATAGGAGATTTATGGAAGATGTAGAGACAAGGGAAAGTGGGCAGCATGATCACACGTGACGCTGAGATTTGTCATCTGATGCTGTTAAGTCGGAAGGGTCCCGTGCCAGGTTATTTTAGCTTTTCAGGAGAAGTTTTATCTCAAGAACGTGAAGAGCTTAGAACATTAGGAAAGCAGAAAAAAGTAAATGGCACCAAGTTAATACAGGAAACGGTGAACTCTTGCACGTAGGAAGCAAAAACCTGACAGCTGGGAAAGGCGGCTGGATCTTTGATAAAAGCTAATGGCTGAGGCTTCCCTGGTTCACAGGAACTGTGTTTGTGCTTCTGGCCTTTTAAAAATTGAAGCTTGAAAATCTGGAAGAAATAGACTTTTTATTTGGGTAGTGTTTTGGACTTGTGAAACTGAAAGTCATAATACCCTCTAAAACATTTGAGACGATTTGGGAATATAGCATTCCTTATTAGACTCTACGGGTTTTAGAGACTTCTTACGTTTTCATAGCAGTGTAGGGGTATGACCTCTGTAATGTTCAACAGGATACTTGAAAAACTGAGACCAATTTAACAAGAATAGCTGCCGCCTTGGTGCTCCAGCCCTTCCATTTCTTTTCTGGCTGTAGTTAAGTTCATAATGGTCTAACTGAGCCTTTTAGTTGCTAAAGAAGAGGTTGTTGTGGTCTGGGCATCGGGGGCTAGTTTGTGACAGATAATCTTATCAGAACCATTTGTCCATGGCTGCAATAACAAAGTGAAATGTCATAACTACAGTATTTTGAAGAAGGTCAGAAATTGTCAGTCTTTGCATATTTTCAAGGTTATTTTTGGCCATTATAACAAAACATACTGTTATTTGGGAGCTTCAGGGAATACAAAACCCTGTGGATAAAGAGGAGACGTACCAGTCGTTTGCCAGCTGATGTTACCTGACATCTCAGGGGTAGCAGTGTGTTTGCACCAGACCTAAAGTGAAGCCCCAAGTCCAAAGCATGTCAGCTGCAAGCCTGAAATCCAGCAACAGAGGTGTTTTCTACAGCTGGAATTTTGAAAGCTTATATCTGAAAATGGTGCGCATCAGAATTCTGTGGCAGTGTGATTTTTCCTCCTCCAGGCTGCCAGGTTTGTCTTTTATCTTGTTTTCTCTTTGTTTCTAAATTGTTTGCTGCGCCAGGCAGAGGATGCTGGTACTATGGCATCTGCAAGTGGAATACTCCGTTTCCTGCACTCTTTCCTGTTTTGTGAATTTTGCTGCTAAAGCTCTGTGTGTTTGCAGGATGAGCACCAGTCCTTGTACATACGTATGTCACTGGCACTTTGGAAGAGCAGCCAGAATAAATATTATTGCATTTCTTTAATACATAGTATTTCCTAAGGTGAAATAAGAATGTGGCTGCCTTTCTCTTGCAAGAAGCTCAAGTGAGCTTTTAGAGAGGCTGGAGAGTAGTGTGCTACAGGAGTTTTCAGTCTTTTAACCTCTCTTTAATTGACAAATAATTCTTTGCTGTTCAATGCAGAACGGTGAGTTTCTTTAGGGGTCATACAGCACCTCCCTCTTTTTAATATTGCCTTTGAGATGAGTTGAGTCTGAACTGAGAATTAATTACTATAATGCTTTCTTCCTCCAAACCCTCCATCCGTGAGGCTGGTCCCTTGCAAAGCCAGAGAGTGGGCAGCCTTCAGCCTCTAGTAATGACTACTCAGGACGGGTGCATGTTTAAACGAAAGAAATTCAAGAGGTATCTTGAGATACGTAAGAAGGGAGAGTGATTTCCACGTCAGGTCTGGCCTGTGGTTATCTTGAAGCCACAGCTGCTTGGATGGGTAGTGGTATTCTCAGTAACGCGGTGAGGCTGCCCGCAGAAGGACATAGGTAGGAAATGCAGTGGCACTGCTCACATTACCTGTAAGTTAAGATAACATTCTCTCCTGACATCCATGATCCTTTATGTTGAGGTGTTTGGAAGATAGCGTCAAAAGAAGTGGCTTGGTCTGAAGCTTGTTTAGGGTAGAAATGCTGTCCTGAGAGAAAAGGATCTGTCGGGCTAGGCGGGGATGCTGGCACTGTTGCAAACCCCAGTGTCTTTCCTTCCCCATGGGTTAATCCGTCTGTGCTGGCCATGGGATTTATCCGCGTGCTCTCGAGTCAGTGGCACAATCCCAGATTGTCCCAGGGAGCTGTGCTCCGGTATGATTATCTTTGTTTGAAAGCAGGGATTAAATCACCTTTTTAAAAAACCCAGACAACCAAGCAAAATCTACTGGCCAGTTGTTTGGGGGCTAGAGGGGACTGAGCAGCCAGTCCCGTCGGAGTGTAGCAAACTGCACTGTGAGATCTTGTGGGTGATGCAGAATGGGAAAGATCAATCTTAAACTGCAGTTAGCCCTAATCAAGATGCTTTCTGTTCCTCTCTCATGGAGGATGTGTGCTCGCAGGCTGGTATGTCACTCGCCAGAGCCACTGCAATACTAACGTTTTTGGCAGGCAACCAAGCTGAGTGTCCACCCCAACTGTCTCCTTGTCCTTCCTCCTCCCTCAGCTGAGTTTGAGCTTGGTTTGCCCCGGGTTCGTTAATATGCTAATCCTTCTGCTAGACTGCACTAGTCCCCACTCTCCAGGCTTGTGGCTAATATCTGCAGTTGCTGCAGAAAAAAGGTGATTGCTTTCTGTGTCATTAACACAGCCAAAGAAAGCAACTGAGGTGTTTGATCTTGATGGCAGAGAGGTTTTGGAGGTTTGTGCACCATTTCTTTGGGGCCTTCATTATATTCTATGTAAAACTCTTAAACAGTGAATGGATGATGAGTGAGTAATTACTGTCGTGGTACCTTCATCCCACTTGTGGTCTTTCAGAAACAAGGCACGCACACTTGTGCCCATGTACGCACGCGCACACACACACACACACAAATTCTTAGTATCAGCATTTGGAAATTAATGAAATCAACAGAAGCTTAGAAGCTCAGAGCAAAGCTATGTTGCTAATTTTCCAGAAATACCACTGAAAGAACGAGAATTTCCTGCAGGACACCAAAAAAACCCAACCCCAAAAAAGCAATGGAGAAGGAAACTCCCTCCAGGTTTCAGTTCAAGAATTACCCTGATGTATCTGCTGCCCACGGTTTTCTCTGCAAAATATCCCTTGGGTCCCGCTCAGTCTGGTATTTTTTCCAGCACTGAGGATGGGAAGTGGAGATGCAGCAAATAAGGCACCTTTTCAGCAGGAGCCGTTTGAGCTCTGCTGCAGGAGGACCAGCAGCCTGGCAGCTCTGGGAGCTGCCTTCCCAGTGAGCAACATCCAGCTGGTGGGGAGCTGATAGGTCTGCCAGCTTGTTTGCAAAGGTTGTAATCTTTAAGGTATCGAGCAGCAGAGTTTAAAAATAACAGAAAGAAATCTCCCTTCTACAAGGCACAAATAAAAAGAGGATGGTTGAGATAACAGTAATTTAAAAACTCCTGTTAGTGCCTCGGGCGCTGCAGTGGAAGGAATTGCACGTGCACAGCAGTTTTCCCCGTGGACAGCAGGTGCTTTCATTATTGTCCAGCTAGGGGAATCCAGTTTTCATTTCCATTTTTCTTCAGTTTCTTTAGTTTTTCTTCAGTTTCTTTATTTTTCTTTAGCATTCTTAGGATCGTCCTGTGCTCCTAAGCCCTGCTGTACTGGATTTGCAGTATGAGAAGAGCAAGTTGGGGGTGTGTGTGTGGGGGGGTTTTATATTGTGTTGAGCTTAATTTCTATTAAAAATCCATGCTGTTAGGGAAAAGGGGTTTCTGTCCTGGTTGAAGCAAGGCAAATGGGATGAGATGCTGTAAAGTGCTTAAAGCCTAAAATGCAAGGTCAGTAGCAGTTCATGTGTCTGAGACCTAGTGAGCTGTGTACAGACCCCTGCATCACCTTCTAGGCACCACAGAGAAATTTGGGGTTTTTTTGGGGGGGGAACCGTAGACAAGTGATGCTTTGCAGCCCTGCTCTGAGCTGCCCCAGGGAGGCCAGACGCAGCATGGCTTAGCGCTGGGGTGTTCGCCTTGAGACTGTAAGATCCTTGGAATGGATGTACTATTTTGTGAGCGTTTTCATCAAGGTGAAAGTAGCATTGCACAAACCTTGGTAGCGTTAGGGAGTGAGGAGCTGGTGGCGTTAGCCAGTTTGGATCCCCTACAATGACATTTTCAGAGCAGCCTCGCAGAGCAAACTCCCAGCTATGTCCAAAGCAAGTTTCTGCACGTTTGAATCATTTGTATGCATAAGTATAAATCTGCGTTTCCCAATAAAGCTCTGTCAATAAGAGTACCACATCTTCTGGTGCAAGGCAATGCTTAAATTAAAGCTGCTAGAGAAAAGATTCGTAGGAAGAGCACTAAGTGGAGAGGGGAGATAAGGAGAGTGTCTGAGCTGCAGAGCTGTCGGCACGCAGCTGATCTGCAGCTCCGAGCTTGGGTGGTGTCACGTCTGCGCTCTGCCTGTGCCTGCCCACGACTGGGGGCTTTGAGGGGAGAATAAACTGGCAGAGCATCCAATCTGGCCAAAATAAAGAGGGATTAAATCCTGGAGGAAGGATCAGGAGGGGTTTCCATCTCTTATCCAGGAGGTTTGCAGTGCAGGCACCTAGAGGTTGATAGACACAATAAATCTAAAAAAGACAGAGAAGCAGAAGTAATCGTTAAGGCAGTGCTGAGGGGAAGTTATTTGGGGCACGTGGCTGGTTTTGCTGCGCCGCGTTACCTTCGTTTGTGTTTTGGTGCTCTCTCCCCGGGCACGTTCCTTGTCTCCTAGAGCTGGTTAGTTTTGGTGGTATTTAATGTTTTCAGGTTAGGCACAGGAGCAAAAATCACCCCTCTAGAAGAGAATGACAGGCCATAGGTCTTTCCCCCATTTAAACGTGTTCCAGAGCTGCAGTAGCCCAAGCTGGTCTGAAAACAGAAGCACTCATCAACTAACCAGCTTTTCATTGGTTACACAAGGGAAGAGGATTTCTCTTTGGATGCAGACCCTCAAATCCCTGCCGAGAACCAAAACAGCTGTGTTGTGTCAGGTCACTTGATCCAAACAACTGTTGAATTGTGGTTGAAGGCCCCTCTAGCTTCTGCTTTCCTCTTCACATTTTGTTTCTCTGCTGTAACCTTTGCCTGTCTTTCCCTGTCCCTTCCTTTGGGCCGGGTCCTGGCCTCCATCACGGCAGTTAAATGTGTGGTAACTGCTCTGGGGAGGAGACAGAGAACTGGCTCCAAAGAAAACAGGAGTATGTCTACAGCGAAGTTTTGCTGGTGGATACTGTCAGCCCCTGGGTTAATCCAGTGTTGGATTTGAAAGGCAGAACCACACACCTGCACGAACCACTAAGCAAAGTTACAGAATTTTATAAAAGTTTGTTGGTACTCTCTGTACAAAAGACATCTTAGAAAGTCCGTAAGCACCGCTTTGTATAAGGAAATTATATAGTCTGAAACATCTGGATACAGCCGATTGCATAAGCGTGTGTCTATGTGTGTGGGTGTGGACCTATATGTTTGCATGGGAGTGCATAGGGTTTGTAGTGCATGGATGTGGGCCTTGGTGTGTGTGCATGTTCATTATTTATTGCTGGTTTTTTTCAGTGTGGAATACTGCACATGGCTTTTATTCTCTTATTATAGGTAAGGGGAGAATCAAATGTGTCTTGGATACTCACAGAAATGTCTGGGAATTATCCAAGTATAATTGTACCTCTTCTCAAATTTGGATGACCTGTCTACCTTTTTTGTTTCCCTTACTTCTTGGTCTCCCCCTAATATTCTTCGCTTTACCAGAAATCGTGCAGGAGTAGGTAACCCAATCCTACCCTGGGACAAGAAGACCCAATCCTGATCTCATTCACACTCACATAAACCAAAAATAAAATCGATTGGAAATTGGCAAATCTAGCATACTGACATTGATTTCCCAACTCTGCTGGTGGTTTCTGGATTCCTGTCTACTTGAAACTGGACTGAGAACTATTAATTCAGGAAACAGGAACTTTAACCTGATGGGGACGTATTGACCTTAAGCCTTTCTTAAAATAAAATCAGCTGAGTGCCCTCAGTTGGAGGAAGGCTTGCTCCACTTTGCACGACATGAAAGCTTCGTGTTCTTCTGACCTAACGTAGACCAGTGTGCACTGGCACTGGGGTTTGGGAGATGCCGTTGACTGTTTCTTCTGACAAAAGATTGTCTTTCCGGAAGCTGAGTCTCTCTCGTTTCAGGTTGTCCATTCACTTGGGCTTTGGAGACCAACCTTGGTTTAGCATTTCTGTTCCTCGCTAAGTTTATGCCTTTATAGGGTCCTTGAATTATTGAACAGGAAAGTGAGTCATTGAAGAAACATCAGCCTGTGAAAGAAAGTTTCTGGAGCTTTTCGCACAAGCCACAAATGTTTTTCCCTAGAATTTGAAGGGTATTTTGAGGAGGGATTTGAGCTTGATGGGGATGCCAGAGAAAGTTTGAAAGTATGGAAAATGTTTCCATCTTTCCTTAAGTGCAAAAGTAACTATTTATTCAACATGAGAAAAAAATTCTGCAGGTGGATTGCTAAAATGATGGGGAGGGATGGAGAAACTGGCAGCGGGTGTCTTTTTCAGTCTGATTTCTTCAATAGTTTGTCAAACTCAGTTTTCTTAATGTGGATACTCATGGAGAGGCTGAACTTCCTCACATATCTTGCTCTTGTGAACCTAAACGTCCCTTTCTTTTTTTTAAAATACAGAGATGTTGCAGGTTAGTACTTGTTGCACAGATGTGCTGAGCTGTAGCAACTGCTGAAGCTGAGGTGTGAGTAGAAAAGGGTCTGCTGGTGTGGGAACAAATCCTGTCCTGGAGTAGGAGGAGGTGTTTTGGGGTGGGATTGTTGTGCATCGCTAGTGGAAACCACCGCTCCGGTACACCTCTTACTGCTTCCGTGTGAAGCAAGAGGACTTTCTGTAGGAAGCAGGTTCAGGGCCGGTTCCCTGTTCTGGCAGCTTTGACGTGAGCCATGTGCGTCCCTCTGGAGCGAAGGAAGGTGAAAAGGGTTAAAAAAAGTGCCATATCTGGCTACCTCCTTCCTAGTGAAACACTTGGACATGCAGTGGGATGATGGCTGCGCTCAGCATGGTGCATTCAGTGAGGTGGCTCTGAGTGGTTGGGCTCTGCCTGGTCTCTGGTATTTTAGAGGTTGGAATAGCCAAATTTGTTTCTTTTCCAGTAAGTGTGGGAGGGGGGAATTTGCCTTGGTTTGACACACTAAGGTGAGCTGGTGGTAAGTGCCTGGTCTTGCATTCCTCAGGAGCTGGCTCAGCAAGGTACGACAAATCCCTTCTTGTATTTCAGGTTTTGTTTGCTGGGGGAAGCTGTGATTTTTCTTCTGCTTCTGAAATACTTTCTTTAGTCTGGTGCTGAGATGTGGGTCTAATTTTACCCAGATAGTGAAAACTGGCTGTTTAAAGGGGGGGTTTAAGCTTTGAATTTTTCTGCTTCTTATATTAGCAGAGAAGGATATGGAATATCACCAGGGTAACCAAATAACCAGACAGCAGATTTGAGGTTACTAGCAGCACACAACAGCAGAGAGCAGTATGTGGCTCACAGGGGGAGCAGTGCCTGCTGCAGCCTTCTATCGTGCGTGCAGGAAGAAGACTGAGCTGTATCAGGGTGATCAAAGACTGACGGTGAGCTGACTGTGATATGGCCATAAAAAAGCAAGGTGTGATCCAAGGATGTATTAGAAGATGAATTTCCAGTAGAGATTAATGCTGCTGTACCAGACAGTGGTGCAACCTCACTTGGACTAGAGTAGACTGTTTGATTGCCAATATTCAACAAAAATGAATTCGGACTGGAACAGGGACAAGGACAGTTGGGGGAATGGAGGATCTGTCTGTGAAGGGGAAGCTGCAGAGTGCCTTGTCTAGCCTGGCAAAGCAGCAACCTGGCTGAACAGAGAGCTTTGGCTGGAACTCAGGAAAAAAAAGGAGAGTGTATGACCTTTGGAAGAAGGGGCAGGCAAGTCAGGAGGACTACAAGCATGTCGTGAGGTTATGCAGGGAGAAAATTAGAAGGGCCAAAGCCCAGCTAGAACTTAATCTGGCTACTGCTGTAAAAGACAATTAAAATATGTTTCTAGAAATACTTTAGCAACAAAAGGAGGGCTAAGGAGAATCTCCACCCTTTATTGGACGTGGGGGGGAAACACAGTGACAAAGGCTGAGGAAAAGGCTGAGGTACTTAATGCCTTCTTTGCCTCAGTCTTTAATAGTAAGACCAGTTGTTCTCCGGGTACGCAGCCCCCTGAGCTGGAAGACAGCGACGGGGAGCAGAATGAAGCCCCCATAATCCAAGGGGAAATCGTTAGGGACCTGCTACACCACCTAGGCACACACAAGTCCGTGGGGCCGGATGGGATGCACCCAAGGGTACTGAGGGAGCTGGGAGAAGTGCTCGCCAAGCCACTTTCCACCATTTATCAGCAGCCCTGGCTAACCGGGGAGGTCCCAG